>QZGG01000774.1:0-102256 GCA_006409495.1 Sedum album | reverse complement strand
GTATCATCAGGTAACTGATCTTGCACAAGTCCCTCATCATGGACTTGATCCTCATCAATACCATCAAGTACTGGATTCCCATCGACACCTTGCTGTGCCTCATCGATACCCTCTTGTACCGGACCCTCTGTGTCTTCAGCCTCTGGCCGTGTAAACACAAAGACTTCTGCAGGTTCCTGACTCTTTGATCGTTGCCAGGGTCATGAACCTCAGCAGGGTTCCTTGGCATGACATTCTCGTCAAAAACCACATGTACACTCCTCGACTGATCTAGTCTCATGATGTACACCTTGTAGGCTCTACTATGCATTGAGTACCCTAAATATGCCTTCTTCGCTTCTTGCATCAAACTTCCCAAGTTGATGTTTCCCATTGTCATGAACGAAGCATCGACATCCGAATACCCTCAAGTGTGATATAGAAGGTCTTCTGCCCTTCAACAACTCATACGAGTCTTGTTCAGAAGTGGCCTCAAGTAGGCCCTGTTCAACACATAGCACGCCGTGCTCATGGCCTCTGCCCAAAATCTCTTTGGCAGTCCACTCTCAAGCAACAAGGTCCTGGTCATCTTCCAGGGTCCTGTTCTTTCGCTCAACTACCCCATTCTGCTGTGGAGTCCTTGGAGCTGAAAGTTGTGATGAACCCTGACTAGCACACCAGCTGATGAATTGTGCGTTGTCAAACTCAGTGCCATGATCCGATCTGATGCTTCTGAGTTTCTGAACAAGTGAAGTCTCTACTTCCTTAGCCCAGGTTCCGAACCGATCAAATACCTCAGTCTTTGAAGATATAAAATCGTCCATGTAAACCTTGAATAATCATCAACCAAGACGAACACATACTTGTTCCCTCCGATTGATTGAGTCCTCATTGGTCCGCATAAGTCCATATGCACCAATTCCAAGGGACTGCTGGTACTCACGACCTTCTTTGGCTTGAATGAGGTCCTTGTCTGCTTTCCTCTTGTACAGGGTACACATACCTCGTCAGGTACCTGACCAAGTTCTGGAAGGCCTCGAACAAGATCCAACCTCTGAAGTTTCTTGCATCAACTTCCGATTCACATGACCAAGACGTCTATGCCAAAGATTTGTGTTGTCTGCCCTAGATGACAAACAGAGGTACTCATCCGGATCCCAACTTGGATCGGTCTTGTATACCCCATTATCAACCGTGCCTTGAGAAGAATCTTACCTGTGCTAAGAGACTTAACAAAACACCCATTAGATGTGAAAACAACCTTGTTGTTTCCTCCTTGACAAAGTTGATAAACACTAAGCAAATCAAATTTAAGGTTATGAACCAAGTTCACATTATCAATGCTAACCTTCTCCGATAAGCTTACCATACCCGTACCAAAGATCTCACCCTTACTCTTGTTTCCAAAGGTTATAGTGCCCCCTGGATGCTGCTGCAGTGAAGAGAAATATCCATTTTTCCAGTCATGTGGCTTGACACCCGCTGTCCACATACCAGGGACCTGTTCCAGTACCAGTCCCTCTCTTCACCTGCACACAAACAATCAGTTCTTACGAACCCAAACGAGCTTTGCCTCTTTGGGTTTCTTCTTAGAAACAGAACCAACACAAACAATAGGGTTAGAAACATTAGCATCAGCTTTGACATCCTTGTCAATCCGGGTGACGTCCCTCGCTTAGGAACAACCAGGGTCCTGAACCTCAGTTTTGGAAGCTTTCCAACACTTGTTCTTCAAATGTCCCTCCTTTCCACAATGGAAACAGATTTTCTTCCCTTTGAAGTTCTCCTTCTTGAACTCAGCAATCTTCTTCTTTACGATGGTTGAAGTCGATCCTTGTTGGTTCGACCCTGAGCATTCTTTGCCCATATACGGTATCCCTTACCATATGTCCTAGCCTTGTCTTGAAGGTCCACCTTGACATGTGGAGTACTCCTAGGCTCACCAGCTTGTGGAGTCTCTTCAGTATGGTTACCTCACCATAACCAAGACCGGGTCTTGACTTCTTTGTTCCCTGAACATTGTCTTTACCCTTGCAGCAGGTTCACGACCCTGCTTAGCTTGACAGGTCCTGACAAGTTCACGACCTTCTTAGCTTGACCAGGTCCGCGACTAGTCTCGCAACCCTGTCTTCTGTTGAGTTCAGTCTCAAGCTGCCTAATCCTGGCATCTTTCTCAACAAGCTGAGCATCTTGCTTAGCAATCACATTAGACAACTCATAACATTTATCATGAAAGCCTCTAATAATATTAATTAGATCGGTACGTGATTCAAAAGTAGATGACTTAGAGGTATTCTTTACCTCCGAGGATGAGGATGATGAGGATCCACCTCTGGCCATAAGACATGTGGTCCTTTGAAGGTCTTGACCTCACATTGACTATCCAGGTCACTGTCTTCCTCGGAGTCCCCCAAGCAGCGATCATGGCCTTGTTGTCCTTCGGTCTCTCACCGTGAGGTCTTTCCTTGTTGTTGAGCTTGATCCCACTTTTTCCTTCTGCAATCCTTAGCAAAATGTCCTTTTCTGCCACATAGTAAGAACACTCATCATCCATGTTGCAGTCCTTTTCTGACGCTGGGTCTTTGAGTTCCCTGATTCGAATTTCAGGTTCGCGACAAAGGCAACCTGCTTTCCGGTTCCTTGAGGTTCGCGACCCTCAGCTTCATTTTCTCAATGAGCATGTCGCTCTCCAGCTTAGAGACCAGATCCTCTAGAGTCATCTCTTAGTATCAGCAAGAGAAGCTAAGGTCCTTGATATGTCATCCCACTCCGGTGACAATCCTTGAAGGAAATGATGGGTGATCTCCCATTTCTCGTACCTTTCCGAGCCTTGACAAGGTAGCCAAGCATCCTTGAAACCTTGAGTGATACCCATGTATCGACTCATCCTTCGTTTTGACGAAGACTCTGTACTTCGTCTGTGCAGTGAGGATCCTGTTCCTCCTGACGTCCCCCGACCATCATATATTCTCTTCAGGGCATCCCAGACCTCAGACGGGTCTTGTAGATGATGACCTTCTCTAGATCACCAGGTTCCAAAGCAGCATGCAGAACCTTCATGGCTTGAGCGTTCTTCTGAAGCTTCTTGAAGTCCTCAGTGTTGTAGAGAGCCCTCGGCTTCTCTTTCGTCTGGTCTTCATCATCCATGATGAGCTGACGACCCTGCTCAATGATCTGCCATACCTCCCCATCAAGAGCGAGGACGTGTTCCTCGAACCGAATCGCCCAAGAGTCATACTCTCCCGGTTTGAGCTTTGGGGGTGTTGAGAACGAATCACCTGATGACATACCTGCAAACTAACCAAGAATCTAGAGCACAGGGCTCTGATACCAATTGAAGGACCGTGGTTAGTGTATCTAGGGACTCAGGAACTGTTAGGGACCTGATCCCAGACTGCAGGGACTTCACAAAGTATACACGCAGCGGAAATGATGTCGAATGATTTCTTTATTAAATCAATCGACTATACAAAACAATAGTTTGTACTATGTAACAACAACAAAAGCTATTACAACACAAAAGTCAGCTTACCCAGGGTCAGTACCCTGTTCGTGACTTCCAGAGACGCTACCTTCACACGATTCCCCCTGAATCTGTTGTAGCTCTCACACACCAAGGATCTGGGTTCTGATGCACTTCAGCCTTACACAGAACACCCTTGGTTGCTCCTGAGATCCCTCGCACTGCTGCTGGGATGTCCTCCTGCCACCAGGTCCTTCAGACCTTCAACTCCAAGCTTATCTCCTTGATGCACTTTAGGCTTACACAAGAAGATCTTCGAACTCACTTGAATCACTCTCTAGATTCTTGAGTTTGCTTGAGTTTCGAATGGGAGGGAGATTCAAAATGGCTCCAATCCTTTGCATTTTGAATAGAGACCCACGTGCAGGGTCTTGTCCGTGGCACTGTTCCCTTTGTGCTTTCGGCTGCCCTCCTATTGTCCACTAGGTAGAGCATGGTCTCCTATTGTCCACTAGGTGCAGCATGCTCTCCAATATCTCCAAGATATTCTCGAGTTCCAAGGTCGGCTAGATTGGTACTTTCTGCAGCAAGCTTTTCTCTTTCTTATACAGCTGTCCTTCACGTGATCTGCTGTGTCCTCAGGTCCCTGATGTTAATCCCAGGTACTTGATCCATCAAGTCCTTCATGAATGTCAAGTCCTTCTGTCCATTGCTCAGGTACATCAACCTGAACACTTCACTTAAGACATAAATGAATGCTGTCATCATCAAAACATGGGTATGAAGATCCTTTGAGTTCACAAGAGGTATCCGAACCTCAAAACCCTCTTGAGGGATGTGAACCTCAGGATCTAACAATTTCCCCCTTTTTGATGATGACAAACACATGATAGACATATAACAAAATCATATCAGAGCAATGACTATCTAGTCTATCTAGTGAGTCACAAGTATGGACAGTTCCCCTTAACCCTAACCAGGGCTCTCACTCGAGTATCAGAGACAGGTCCCTGATATGATTCCCCCTGAGTGAGATACCCATAACTCTTCCCCCTTTTGGCATTATCAAATAAGGGTGGAAAGTTACACAAATAAGCCAAAACAATGATCATGCAAACATGTAATAAGACGAAATTATGCAAACTTCAAACTTAAACATTAAAAGTCAAAAGTGCATGTCATAGATAGTTTAAAAAAACGATAAGTTTTGGGGGGGGTCAAGAACTGACTAGTCACATGTGGGATATTGGATAAGCATTCTGATATCAGGGTCCTCAGTTCCTCAGCAAGTCCAGGACCTCAGCCAACATGGCCTTCACTTCCCTCTGCCCGGCCTCCAGGGCAATCAACCTCTGCTCAAGGTCCCCACTGACACCTGAGGTGTCTGATCCTGAAGCTCTGCCTCAGCTGCTGTCTGGTCCCCAATCTGCCTCGAAGGGTCACGAACCCATCCCTGGGTCTCATCAAACACTAGTCCCAGCTTCTTGAACAGCAGGGCATCGAAGTTCTTTGTGATAGGGACTTCATCATCTGGAGCCCCATAGACATCATTGTACTGAAGGATCTTCTTTATGATCCGAGGGAATCCTAGCACGCCATACCCGCTGAGGTACTCCATCTGGTGGAGAATCAGCTTGGGGAGGTTGATCTTCTCCTTCCTCAGCAACTTGTCCAGAAGCAGCACGTCCTCCAGTTGGACGAAGCTTGTCTTGGACCCTCGTTGCATAAGTTGGTGACCAGAAGCTTGTGAAGGATCTTCACCTTCACTGTCATGGACCTCGTTAAACCTTGCCCGCTCAACTGTACCGCAGACCCTCTTCTGGACTGCGTACCTGTCCCCAGCTTCCGGGGGCCACACTCCCTTCACGAAGTGATCAAATCCCTGATGAGGGATTTCTAGCATATGGGAGAGGTCCAGACTCGACACTCTCAAGTCCTCACCATCAACTCTGAAGTTCAGATAGACGTTCTTGCCCTTGACTTCCTTGGACAGGTCCGAGTAGAACTCCAGGACCTTACTTGGGCTAACCAGTTCCTCACCACCTAGAAGGCTCTCCCAGCCTTGTTCTTTGATCAGCTCGAGCAACCCATCAAGTCTCTGCTCACGGAACCACTCCTCCGTGCAGAGCAACTCTTCCAACATTTCCTTCTTGGGTCCCTTGACCCTCTTAGCTGGTTCCTGAGCTTCCTCAGGGCTCTCAAGCTCTCTCTTGGGTTTCTTGCTGGCTTTTCTGATAGGCAGCAACCTGATGTTTGCAGCAGGGGTCTTTCCCTTCCTGTTAGGTCCCTTTTGGAATGCTCGGGTGGCTCAATCTCCTGGACCTCATCACTGCTCTCTGGAGAGACCGGAAGAGGTGACTTCCCTCTTAGGGATTCTGGGGTTGCACCTTCCTTCCTGAGCCACTCCTCCAGAAACTCATCAAAGGACTTCGCACGGTCCCTTGACTCATCAGCGCCTGCCTCTATCTCGGCACTAAGATCATCACCTTCTGAGTCCTCCCTTTGGACTCCAGAACCTCCAGGACCTTTGTCCATCACTCGAGCCTTGATACGCTCCAAGACGGCAGCGATAGCCAGATCCTCTGCATCGTTGTCCTCCTCTGTGACAACAGCAGCCTTACCAACCTTGACAGCCTCGACTGTCTCCCTTGAGACCTCAGACTCATCAGCACCCACCTGCTCCCATAAAGCTACTGTTGCACTGACTTCCCTGGTCACATACCTCATGCTTGTCTGGAGGTTCCTGAACCCAGTCACTGCCCTGAACAGAGAATGCAAATCCAATACCTTTCCAAAGACTACACAAGGGACGTTGTGATGACTTGGCTGAACCCAAAGGGTTATAAGATATCTGTACATCACAACTGAAGTCACTCACAACTCACCTCTTAGTGAATTTTTCATCAAGTCCCTCAGTGTGTATGGCTAGGGTGGCTAATGTACACTTCCTTCATGAGGTTTGGGATCAAGATCCGGAAGGTACGGCTAGAAAGAAATTCAGCACCAAAATATGACATTTTCATGTTTAATCAAGAAGTAATGCATGCAATCAATCTATCACACATAGACAAAATCACATACTTAGGCTTATAAGCATAACTAACTACCTTACTCTAACCAATCATCGGAAGAAAAGTTAGGAGTACCTCACTAGGTAGAGATCATGCCAAGAGCCATTCTGAACTTCTCGAACGGTTCCCTGCTCAGGGCCTTGGTGAAAATATCAGCCACTTGCTCCTCGGTCCTACATGACTCCATGCACACAAGTCCCTTCTCTACACAATCCCGAATAAAGTGATGTCTAATTTCAATGTGCTTCATCCTACTATGGTGAGTTGGATTCTTAGCAACAATTATAGCACTTGTATTATCACAATATATAGGAATTTTATCAAAGAAAAGATTGAAGTCACTTAGCTGGTTCCTCAGCCATAGGAGCTGTGCACAACAGGACCCTGCAGCAACATACTCGGCCTCCGTAGTAGAAAGCTACTGAGTTCTGCTTCTTAGATCCCCAAGATACTAAGCAAGAGCCCAGATACTGTGCCATCCCTGATGTGGACTTTCTATCAGCTCGGTCCCCAGCATAGTCTGCATCGGTATATCCCTCCAATGTCAGGGACTTGAACCTCGGATACCAAGAACCAGGTTCCTCGTTCCCTTCAAGTACCTCAGAATCCTCTTCACAGCCTTCACGTGTGATTCCCTGGGATCTGACTGTACCTGGCACATACACAGACACTAAACATTATATCAGGACGACTAGCAGTAAGATAGAGTAATGAACCTATCATGCCCCTGTATAGCGTAGGATCTGTCTTGGGAGAGCTCTCGTCCCTGGACATTAAGTCGCTGGTAGAGCTTGGAGTAGTCGAGGGCTTTGATGTCTCAAGTCCATACTTCTTGACTACCTCGGTCAGGTACTTCTCTTGGTGTATCTTGGTTCCTGACTCTCCCTGGACTATCTGAAGTCCCAGAAAGTATGTGAGTTCCCCCACCATACTCATCTCAAATTCACTCTCCATAAGTTGAGTGAACTTCTTGACTAGGTCCTTACTAGTCGATCCGAAGACTATATCATCCACATAGACTTGCACCACCAAGAGATGTTTCTCCGTCCTTAGAAGAAACAAGTCTTATCCACGGTCCCTCGTTCATATCCATGAACTATGAGAAATTCTGATAACCTCTCGTACCATGCTCTAGGTGCTTGCTTTAACCATAAAGCGCCTTGTCCAGGACATATACCTTGTCCGGATGATCAGGGTCTTCAAACCCTGGAGTCTGCTTCACATATACCTCCTCCTTGAGGTACCCGTTCAAGAATGCCGTCTTCACGTCCATCTGATGGAGCTTGAATCCATACTGAACCGAATAGGCAATGAGCAATCTGATAGCTTCTAGTCTCGCTACCGGTGCGAAGGTCTCATCGTAGTCGATGCCTTCCTGTTGATTGTACCCTTGCACAACCAACCGAGCCTTGTTCCTCACAACAAGTCCCTGCTCATCCTTCTTGTTCCTGAAGACCCATCGAGTCCCTATCACCTTCCGATTGTCTGGTCTAGGTACTAGTCTCCATACTTTGTTCCTCTCGAACTGATGCAATTCCTCATGCATCGCTTGAACCCAATCGGGGTCCTTGAGTGCCTCCTGAACCGTCTTAGGTTCCATCAGGGACACGAACGCGGTCTGAACCCGTTCTCCTTTGATAGCAGCATAACAATAGAAGTCTTGAAGTCTCCTGTTTGGTTGACTAACCCGAGCACTTCTCCTCTGTGGAACTACCTCTCCTAAGGTCTCCAACTCATTGTTATCTCCCTGAGGTCCCTGATCTGGATCAAGTACCTCCTGCGTATCATCAGGTAACTGATCTTGCACAAGTCCCTCATCATGGACTTGATCCTCATCAATACCATCAGGTACTGGATTCCCATCGACACCTTCCTGTGCCTCATCGATACCCTCTTGTACCGGACCCTCTGTGTCTTCAGCATCTGGCCGTGTAAACACAAAGACTTCTGCAGGTTCCTGACCTCCTTGAGCGTTGCCAGGGTCATGAACCTCAGCAGGGTTCCTTGGCATGACATTCTCGTCAAAAACCACATGTACACTCTCTTCGACTGATCTAGTCCTCTTGATGTACACCTTGTAGGCTCTACTATGCATTGAGTACCCTACAAATATTCCTTCTTCGCTTCTTGCATCAAACTTCCCAAGTTGATGTTTCCCGTTGTCATGAACGAAGCACCGACACCCGAATACCCTCAAGTGTGATATAGAAGGTCTTCTGCCCTTCAACAACTCATACGAGGTCTTGTTCAGAAGTGGCCTCAAGTAGGCCCTGTTCAACACATAGCACGCCGTGCTCATGGCCTCTGCCCAAAATCTCTTTGGCAGTCCACTCTCAAGCAACAAGGTCCTGGTCATATCTTCCAGGGTCCTGTTCTTCCGCTCAACTACCCCATTCTGCTGTGGAGTCCTTGGAGCTGAAAAGTTGTGATGAACACCCTGACTAGCACACCAGCTGATGAATTGTGCGTTGTCAAACTCAGTACCATGATCTGATCTGATGCTTCTGAGTTTCTTAACAAGTGAAGTCTCTACTTCCTTTGCCCAGGTTCCGAACCGATCAAATACCTCAGTCTTTGAAGATATAAAATCGTCCATGTAAACCTTGAATAATCATCAACCAAGACGAACACATACTTGTTCCCTCCGATTGATTGAGTCCTCATTGGTCCGCATAAGTCCATATGCACCAATTCCAAGGGACTGCTGGTACTCACAACCTTCTTTGGCTTGAATGAGGTCCTTGTCTGCTTTCCTCTTGTACAGGGTACACATACCTCGTCAGGTACCTGACCAAGTTCTGGAAGGCCTCGAACAAGATCCAACCTCTGAAGTTTCTGCATCAACTTCCGATTCACATGACCAAGACGTCTATGCCAAAGGTTTGAGTTGTCTGCCCTAGATGACAAACAGAGGTACTCATCCGGATCCCAACGGATCGGTCTTGTATACCCCATTATCAACCGTGCCTTTGAGAAGAATCTTACCTGTGCTAAGAGACTTAACAAAACACCCATTAGATGTGAAAACAACCTTGTTGTTTCCTCCTTGACAAAGTTGATAAACACTAAGTAAATCAAATTTAGATTATGAACCAAGTTCACATTATCAATGCTAACCTTTTCCGATAAGCTTACCATACCGGTACCAAAGATCTCACCCTTGCTCTTGTTTCCAAAGGTAATAGAGCCCCCTGGATGCTGCTGCAGTGAAGAGAAATAGTCCATTTGACCTGTCATGTGGCTTGAACACCCCTGTCCCATACCAGGGACCTGTTCCAGTACCAGTCCCTCTCTTCACCTGCACACAAACAATCAGTTCTTACGAACCCAAACGAGCTTTGCCTCTTTGGGTTTCTTCTTAGAAACAGAACCAACACAAACAATAGGGTTAGAAACATTAGCATCAACTTTGACATCCTTGTCAATCCGGGTTGACGTCCCTCGCTTAGGAACAACCAGGGTCCTGAACCTCAGTTTTGGAAGCTTTCCGACACTTGTTCTTCAAATGTCCCTCCTTTCCACAATGGAAACAGATTTTCTTCCCTTTGAAGTTCTCCTTCTTGAACTCAGCAATCTTCTTCTTTCGATGGTTGAAGTCGATCCTTGTTGGTTCGCGACCCTGAGCATTCTTTGCCCATATACGGTATCCCTTACCATATGTCCTAGCCTTGTCTTGAAGGTCCACCTTGACATGTGGAGTACTCCTAGGCTCACCAGCTTGTGGAGGTCTCTTCAGTATGGTTACCTCACCATAACCAAGACCGGGTCTTGACTTCTTTGTTCCCTGAACATCTGTCTTTACCCTTGCAGTAGGTTCACGACCCTGCTTAGCTTGACGAGGTCCTTGACTAAGTTCACGACCCTTCTTAGCTTGACCAGGTCCGCGACTAGTCTCGCAACCCTGTCTTCTGTTGAGTTCAGTCTCAAGCTGCCTAATCCTGGCATCTTTCTCAACAAGCTGAGCATCTTGCTTAGCAATCACATTAGACAACTCATAATATTTATCATGAAAGCCTCTAATAATATTAAAGATCGGTACGTGATTGAAAAGTAGATGACTTAGAGGTATTCTTTACCTCCGAGGATGAGGATGATGAGGATCCACCTCTGGCCATAAGACATGTGGTCCTCTTGAAGTTCTTGACCCACATTGACTATCCAGGTCACTGTCTTCTCGGAGTCCCCCAAGCAGCGATCATGGCCTTGTTGTCCTTCGGTCTCTCACCGTGAGGCTTTCCTTGTTGTGAGCTTGATCCCACTTTTTCCTTCTGCAATCCTTAGCAAAATGTCCTTTTCTGCCACAGTAGAAACACTCATCATCCATTGTTGCAGTCCTTTTCTGACGCTGGGTCTTTGAGTCCCTGATTCGATTCAGGTCGCGACAAAGGCAACCTGCTTTCCGGTTCTTGAGGTTCGCGACCCTCAGCTTCATTTTCTCAATGAGCATGTCGCTCTCCAGCTTAGAGACCAGATCCTCTAGAGTCATCCTCTTAGTCTCAGCAAGGAAGCTAAGGTCCTTGATATGTCATCCCACTCCGGTGACAATCCTTGAAGGAAATGATGGGTGATCTCCCATTTCTCGTATTCCTTTCCGAGCCTTGACAAGGTAGCCAAGCATCCTTGAAACCTTGAGTGATACCCATGTATCGACTCATCCTTGTTTTGACGAAGACTCCTGTACTTCGTCTGTGCAGTGAGGATCCTGTTCCTCCTGACGTCCCCCGAACCATCATATATATCCCAGACCTCAGACGGGTCTTTGTAGATGATGACCTTCTCTAGATCACCAGGTTCCAAAGCAGCATGCAGAACCTTCATGGCTTGAGCGTTCTTCTGAAGCTTCTTGAAGTCCTCAGTGTTGTAGAGAGCCCTCGGCTTCTCTTTCGTCTGGTCTTCATCATCCATGATGAGCTGACGACCCTGCTCAATGATCTGCCATACCTCGCCATCAAAGCAAGGACGTGTTCCTCGAACCGAATCGCCCAAGAGTCATACTCTCCCGGTTTGAGCTTTGGGGGGTTGAGAACGAATCACCTGATGACATACCTGCAAACTAACCAAGAATCTAGAGCACAGGGCTCTGATACCAATTGAAGGACCGTGGTTAGTGTATCTAGGGACTCAGGAACTGTTAGGGACCTGATCCCAGACTGCAGGGACTTCACAAAGTATACACGCAGCGGAAATGATGTCGAATGATTTCTTTATTAAATCAATCGACTATACAAAACAATAGTTTGTACTATGTAACAACAACAAAAGCTATTACAACACAAAAGTCAGCTTACCCAGGGTCAGTACCCTGTTCGTGACTTCCAGAGACGCTACCTTCACACGATTCCCCCTGAATCTGTTGTAGCTCTCACACAAAGGATCTGGGTTCTGATGCACTTCAGCCTTACACAGAACACCCTTGGTTGCTCCTGAGATCCCTCGCACTGCTGCTGGGATGTCCTCCTGCCACCAGGTCCTTCAGACCTTCAACTCCAAGCTTATCTCCTTGATGCACTTTAGCTTACACAAGAAGATCTTCAACTCACTTGAATCACTCTCTAGATTCTTGAGTTTGCTTGAGTTTCGAATGGGAGGGAGATTCAAAATGGCTCCAATCCTTTGCATTTTGAATAGAGACCCACGTGCAGGGTCTTGTCCGTGGCACTGTTCCTTTGTGCTTTCGGCTGCTGCCCTCCTATTGTCCACTAGGTGAGCATGGTCTTCTTTGTCCACTAGGTGCAGCATGCTCTCCAATATCTCCAAGATATTCTCGAGTTCCAAGGTCGGCTAGATTGGTACTTTCTGCAGCAAGCTTTTCTCTTTCTTGTACAGCTGTCCTTCACGTGATCTGCTGTGTCCTCAGGTCCCTGATTGTTAATCCCAGGTACTTGATCCCATCAAGTCCTTCATGAATGTCAAGTCCTTCTGTCCATTGCTCAGGTACATCAACCTGAACACTTCACTTAAGACATCAAATGAATGCTGTCATCATCAAAACATGGGTATGAAGATCCTATGAGTTCACAAGAGGTATCCGAACCTCCAAACCCTCTTGAGGGATGTGAACCTCAGGATCTAACATCTTGGAACTCAAGTTATCGAGAGTAGTTGAGACAGTGCAAATTATTGACAATGCAATGAAATCGGTGTTGGAATGCATTATGCATGAAATTGCCTTCGACAGTTCTCTCCATTGTGTCCGTTGACCTTTTGGCCGGTGGTGGTGTAGTGTAACCAGCTGGGTGTGTGGATGTGAACGAGCTAATTCTTGCAAAAGTCTATCAAAGTCACCTGATGTACTCCGTATGGGGGACGTGTGGCAAAATCAAAGTCACAAACTAATCAAAGCAACCATTGACTAATCATAACAAGCTCAGTTTGACTTGTATACATACATGTTGAACGCTCCAAATCGAATGCATTAATTCAAGGCAAATTGTTAGTCAAATACACAACTGGAGATAAAGGAAGGCCAGTTGATGATGGAACAGCCTGGCCCAGATGCAAAACATGACTTAACCCACTCTACAATTTTGCTTTAAATCTCCTCAACACTTAATCGGCAGCTACTAGAATGAATTGCTGGTTCAGGAAGCTAAAATGTCTTCACATTTTCTCATGGGCTTAGGAAGCTTGTGGTGCCAAACCCAACGACAACAATTGATCTGAGTAACAAAAGAACCACATAAACATATGGAAAATCAACAACAAAACTTGAAACTGGAATATAGCTAGGCATGATTCAATACCAATCTTCGACACGAAATTATTCTCTTCACGGCCAGACCCAAGTTTTCAGTGCAAGAGTAAGATTTCTCAGGAGGGATGTAAGAATTATCATCAGTGTCTGAAAACGACGAATATATAGCAGAATAAGCCTTCCTCTTGGTATAACAGCAAGTCTTTTGAGCGGCAATTTGAGCAATCCTCCAGCCAATCTCACAGGGCATTTTTATGCAGCACCAAGCAAATGATAAAGGGCAGAAAATACACAATGCACAAACATTGCCTGCGAACTTGGTAACTTTTATCACCACCTTAGAATCAGGCATACATGTTTTTTCTGCAACAAACTTCTTTTCCATTTTGTGGCACTGTTCAGAACTTGAGCACGTAATATTGTGGCTGCCCCATTAGAACATTTTCAATGGCATTATTTCCTCTTCAATATTGGTTGCTTTATTCCATAATATTTACTGTAACTTGTCAATGGGTGCTACCTTCGATACCTTAATTCGTTGTTTTCCATTCTAAAAAGTTCAAATGATATACACTTGATTAACAAATTAATTGAGCTGAAACCCCACCATAGATACATCTGAAGTTTCAAGGAACGAAAGTGGGAAACTGGAATATGATTCTTGGGTACGTAGCCTTTCATTACTAGCATTATCATTCATCTAGAAATGAAAATGAACTACCAAAATTGAAGTAAAGATCTTTTCTTTCTCATCTTTTGAGGATTCTGATAGTGCCTTTAACAGTAGTACTGTAACTACTCTTCCCTCCAAAGATTGAATATTTGAAAATTATCACATGATATTAGTGTATCATTTCTCGGATCGTCCATGCACTACCAAATGTCTCCCTAGCTATTTCAAGTTCTTTGGTGTAAAAAGATCTCACAGCTCCCTAAGACTCAAGAGACCAAAACCAACTTTGTTTTTTTCTTTTCTATCCAATTCATGAATAATCACTTCATTACTTTTGTCTCACATTTTATACTTTTTCATTGTCTAAGTTTGTAGCATTCATATAGTCTCAATATATATATACCAAATCAAAGCTAGAGTGAGACTTTTTAACCTGGCTAGCAGTTTTTATACTCCTAAAAATCTATATATGACAACATACTTTCCATTAAATATTCATGATGATCTATGTGGCAATCCCACTTTTCAAGATTATTCTATGCATGTTTTGGGACTGAGAAATGTACGTGCATCTTCACTAATTCACACGTCATGCATTTTACTGTTTTTAACGAATATATAGGGACTGGTACCTAAAACTAAGCCAAATGTAATCTAATATGTGGGACTGATTCTTGCGTACGATGACCTTTGTAACCCCTAATGCCATCAAAAAAAAATGGAGTACCCTGCACGAGGACTTATTTGACTGCTATATGGCATGACTGAGAGTACGTAGTTTCGTATGTTAATTTACTAGTTAAGGACGTGGTTATCGCTATTAGGCTTCATAAATGATTCTATTTTACTAAACAATGGCCTACTTGGTACTGAAATGAAGAATGAACCATGAAGTTGGGTTTATGTCACTTATTCTCATGACACTATGGACCACAAGCATTGACTTTAATAGTGGGACAACTATTCTCATTCATGATAACTTAGTTGATCAGCTTCCAGATGACTAGAAACAAAAAACCCTAAATCAATACTACTTGAAATTTGTTAGTATATTCATTTTAAAATGCCAAATTGGCCATAGTTTTTTGTTTGGAGAAGTAAAGGTTCTCATAATCATTTTAACTTCAAAGGAAAGAAAAAAACAATGAGACAACAAAAGTGTATCTCACCACCATGACAAAGATTCCTGACATCCTTAGCTATGTCTCTCTCTTTCAATACATTCAAATTAAAATACAAATAAAGTAAACTTGTATTGGAACTTATTTTCATACTTATTTGATCTTATAATTTATTCATAATAATCCTACTAGTTTACAAAACAAATATGATAATGTGTATAGAATAAACAAAATAGTATCTCTGTATTTTTATGATATTTATAAATAGTAAATAATTAAATTAGTTCAGTGATTGAATAAGAATAATAGTCAGCTCAGCCAACATTAACTCATCAAGGAATGGTCCCAAGCTTTACTTTTCAAAAAAAAATCATATTGGTTAATTACGCATAGGTTAATACATGAATTATGAATGAATCATATACTAAATGAACTTATGAGTCGACCACAAAATTCCTATTATTTTATTATTTTGTTAAAAATGGAACGTTGTGTTCATGCACTACATCAAAAAAAATCCATACACTCATCTCCAATTACTCAGTTTCACATCAAAATAAATAAGTGAATAATTATATTCCTAAAAATAAATAAATACTTGGAAAACCAAAAATCAGACACGTTCTGCTTTTTTCAATCTCTGGTGTTCCTCTGTTCTTCCATCCTTTGCTCCACCGCAACTCTCTCTCCCCGTTTCGATTCTTCAACTCCCAAATCCATTCCGCCCGATCGATCTTCATATCCACCAATGCCGGAAACCCACTTCAACTCGCAACCTACAATGCCAAAATCCGCACCCAAATCCCTCAAAGCTCCCACCTTTATCCAATCTATCCGCTCCACATTCTCCCTCCGCCGCCGCCTCGGCTGCTCCTCCGCCTCATCAGCCGCCACTTCCATAAGAGCTTCCGCTAGTTGCAGACCCAGAACTCAATCCAACCCTACAACCAACAACAACAACAAAAGCAAAAACAGTAATAACTTTATGATGTCGAAACAAAAGAAGGTCCTGTTTGTTGCAACACGGAATAACCGACATCATCTTCGTCAGCACCAATTTGATGATTCGGAATCGCCTCACTTGATACCCAATTCACCAGTTGTGTCTGAATCTGAATCCTCTCTGGAGGTGATGACAAATATTGGTGTAAATTCTCAACTGTTTATGTATTATCTTGCTTCAGCACCTCATTACTTAATTTCATGATCATAATTTTGCATTTTAAATAAATTGTAGAATTCTGTGAGCTGCCGATCTAGCAGCCCTGTAGCGACTACCGTGGCACTTGATATTGATTCTGTGATCAAAATTCCACGTTTGGGGACTGAAGTGTTTCGAACAAGACGTCAGCGTCGTGCTCCCCATCCATCACCTGAAGAGCTTGCTGAGGTTTGTCCTTACATAAGTTATTTTATTTCCACATTTTATGTATTTTATGCTAAAAAAGGTGTCTATTTTTTTTTTTTTTTTTTTTTTTTTTTTTTCGGAAGTAGCAACAACAGTAAAAAAACAGTATATAGAAACATTCATATCAAACGTGTCAGTCTTCACCCGAAGAACAGAGATTGAGAATTGTGATCAGAACAGCAAAGTACCGCAAGGCAAACTAGTGTCACTCACAAAAACTTATGGAATGAAAAGGAGAAAATTAGTAAGTACCACTGCACGAGCAATAAGCTACTGTTTGTTACTTTCGCTAGCGACTTCTTCCTCCCAATTGCAGCTACCACTTTCTTCATATAGCCTCAATAGGTTGGTGAGAATTTTCACAGCTTTGGACACTGATTGCAAACTTCTCCATGCTTTGGTTCGGCAGCCACACACTTATTTATTACATCCTTCTGTGTATCTTCATTCCCATGTTGGAGCTCAAATTTGTAATACAAAGCCCAGAAGTCACCAATGTCTGGTGCAAAAGTGACAGCTCGGATAAGCCAATTCCTGGCTTTGTCTACCAACCTGTCATGCCAAAAGAATTTTGCAACAACAGCAATAACATAAGGATCGTGGTCACATTTCTTAAACGCATCCGCAATCTTGGTTTTCCTCTGTGGTCTAGGGACCATCTCGATAGCAGCTGCCACAAAATACCACTATTAGGACATTCTTGTAAAGCCTTGCCATCAGTATAATCAGCTTCTTTTCTTGTTTCCATGCCTAACTTCAGCTCGAATAGCAGCAAGCCAAAGCTCGGGATTTTGAGGATTCTTTTTTCGGGCTTGGTTCAGAACTGCTCGTGCCTTGCTCATCCCATTTACCTTTTCTTCAAGCTTAGCAAGAGACAACCATAAAGGAATACAATTAGGGCAGTGTTTAAGCCCAGCTTCATAGGCTCCCTTGGCTTTGTCCATATTACCAAGTCGCTCTTCTAGCTGCCCAAACATCAACCGTAATTTGAAAAAAGAAGGATATATCTTCAGGCCCTCCTCAAGAAGTCTCCTCTCCTCTTCAACATTGCCTAACTCCCTTTCAACAATAGCAGATTTCATCCAAACTCTTTCCGTACCTCCCTTTTCACGGGCTCGAGAAAGTAATCGTCTCGCTCTCTCAGGTTCGTTGTTCTCAAACTCAAGCTTAAAAGCAGCAAGCCAGATCTCTTCTGAATTAGGTATGGCTGCATAAGCTTCTTGAAGAATTGCTCTGGCAGCAGGAACATCACCAGCTAGCCACTTTTCTTTAGCCCCCATCAGCCACAATACTTCAGCATCAGGCTTGTAATTGACAGCTTTACGAAGCAAAGCATCCAGTGACTCCCTAGTACCATGGCTCTTCTCGAGTTGTGCTGCCTTAAGCCATATACTCTTTTTAGTGAGGAAAACAGTGAGGGCATGCGCATATATGGCTCTAGCTGTCTCAATGGATCCTCTCTTCTTGCACTCCTCAGCGTCAGCAACCCAAGTTCTTTTCCGATCCTCTTCTTCCACTCCAACCCCGATAGTATTGTGGATTATTGCTTGGCATGTTGCAACAGAACCGGCCCGTTCAGCAGCCTCAGCCTCTCTCATCCATTCCTCCCTGTCAATAACCAGGCCTTCGTTTTGAAGAAACTTGATACCCCTGTCTATAATCTTGTCAACCGTTGATGTGTTCCCATTAGCCTCCTCCAGTTTTGCAGCGGTAATCCAAATTGCTGGCTCTTTGCGTAAATGCTGCCTTGCCCTATTCAAAACTTTCCTTGCATTCTCATATGTTTCCAGACGAGCAAGAGCAAGCCACAGTTCAACATGCAGTGGACAACACTCTACTGCTCTTTGCAGCAATAGCCTTGCATCTTCTTCATTCGCTAGCTCCACAACTGCCTTCCACAGTCGTACAGAATCAGGTATGTTTTCTAACCCTTTCCGCAGGACCCTGCTTTTATTAATATCATCGTGCTCGAGTTTAGCTGCCTGTAACCACAGCTTCACTGAGTTTGGAATTGACTTAACGCCCCTTGCGATCACAGCTTTTGCTTCATCCGGGCTTGCAAGCCTACAAGCCTCTAGCCAAACATCCTCATTTTTAGGACAGTTCTCGCACCCTTTCTGAATTAACTGCCTCGCCACCTGTATCTTACCGGCAACCTCTTCCAATCTCGCAGCAGCAATCCAACCAGGTGGATGTTTAGGATTAGTCTGAATAACACTCTTCAGTAACAACCTAGCCTTTTTAATATCCGAAATTTCAGCATCACTAGTAATCTTCATACTCTTAAGGTCAGTAAGATACCCTTTTGGATCCACAACAGTTAAACCGGAAACCGAATCAGAAAGCCTATCTAGTTTTAACGATAAAACAGTACCTCTACCTTCGCCGACTGCGGTAAGATCTGTAACAGGAGTCTGAGAATAAGGTGTTTCGGTCCCACCAGCGGCCCTACTTTTAGGATCCAAAGCAGTAAAAGGTGTCTATTTACTCAGCAAATGCAGATTTTGCTGCGTCGATCTAACCTGCTAAATGGAAGATCAGACTCCCACGATCAGTTCAGGGACTGGAGATTGGATACAGATGACATGACTTATGAGGTATACATAAATATTTGATGACATTTCTAGTGGTAATTTTTACTCACATTGGGATAATAATTTTTGCAAACCATTTGCTATATCAGCAACTCCTTGCTCTCGGTGACAACATTGGCTATGTAAGCACAGGGCTAAACGAGAGTGCAATACTGCGGTGCGTTAAGAAAAACAAGTTCTTAGGTAATTCGTTGCAATTACCCGATGAAAGTGAGCTTAAATGCAGTATTTGTCAAGTGAGTTTATTTTCATCTACATCCTTTTCCAACCCCTACTGGTATCAGGTTGATCGTCTAAATTTGTTCTTAAATGTATTTAGGAAGAATATGAACCAAAGGACAAACTGGGCTTGCTTAAATGTGCACATTCATATCACCGTGATTGCATAAAGCAGTGGCTTAGACATAAGAAAATATGTCCTGTATGCAAGGTTGAAGTCAAAGCGTGGTGTTTAAATGATCATGGTGTCTGACCTTGGCTGATGCTTAATTAATCTTGGCACGGGTAACTTCCTACCCAGAGTTGTCATACAGGTTATTTATCTTGGCACCCATCAGGTCACATGGTTCGGATGTTTCAAGCCATAATTGAGCTTAAGCCGTTGGAGATGTGGTAGGATAGGTAACAAGTTTCATGCAACTCATTTTCTTCATTTTAAGCAATAGTTCCTCACATATGTTCCCTCGAGTAAGAAAGACAAGATATTGAAACAAGTAAATCAAAATCTCAATAGCATTTTCAGTTCTGTATTTGATGAATGGATATCCACATGATTCATATCATATGTATCTTAATTTCTACAGGCCTTCTTTTTAGCTCATTATTTGGTGATGAAATTAGCTCAAGCAGTAGTGAATTTAATATCCCAGCAATATTGAAATCACCAAGTCCAATTTCAGAAAATTAAAGTCTTCAAATTGACTAGGATATGTGACTATTTGGTTTGTAAGAGCACTGCTCAGTGCTCAACAAACTAGTTACATAAATTCATGCAAAGTTATCTAGAAAGACACTTGTCTTTGTCATCTCAATAGCAGCATTTTCTTGAACAGACCAAAAAATAACAAACCATTAATTCACTACCTTAAAAAGCAAATGTCATCAGAGAGCCTTAAATTGCCTAACTAAGTCTTTTTCCAGCACCAACAAGATATTATCTTGACATGCAACAAACAATGTAATCTTATAAGCTCATCAACTCATTGGAAACAAGCAGTGAGGACTCTCCCGCAGGCATGAATTGGTGCTCTAGTGACAAACCCTTGTGTAGAAAAGATGTGATTGCTGAAGCAAAGGTGCAACTGATGCTGGCTGGACCCATCATTTTGGTTACTGTGTTTGTGTACGGTGTGCAAATTGTCACGGTAATGTTTCTTGGGCATTTAGGCGTGTCAGCTCTGGCCAGTGCTTCATTAGGTTACTTTTATATCAGCAACTGGAATTAGTGTTGTGGTGAGTTTGATTTGTGTGCTAAGATTCCATTCAATTGAAATTTCCTCAATCTACTTTAAATTCTTGTAAGTACTAGTTATATATACACGCATTTGATGTTCTTTGGCAGCTGGGGATGTCCACTGCTCTCGACACGCTTTGCGGCCAGTCATTCGGGGCAAAGCAATATCGTCTTGTAGGAATCCACATGCAACGGTCCGCAGTACTTCACTTACTTACCTGCATTTTCCTCACACCAATTTGGGCAAATACAGGCTTTATTCTGAAATCTGTTGGCCAAAAACCTGAAATAGCACATATGGCCGGAGTATATGCTCGATACTCCATTCCAACGGTTTATGGCTATGCCCTGCTCCAAAGCCTAGTCAAGTTTTTACAAACGCAAAGCCTTGTGTTTCCTATGATAATTATATCCGCTTTCACATTTGTGTTTCATATATTTTTATGCTGGTTGATTGTTATAAAAATGTCCTTTGGGTTACAAGGAGGTGCCTTGGCTACCTCCATTTCCATTTGGCTCAGCGCACTGGTATATTCCCTTTATGTGAAACTCTCTTCTTCTTGTAAGAAAACTTGGACTGGTGTATCTAAAGAAGCACTTAGCGGCATCCGACTTCATCTTAGTCTTGCAGTCCCTGCGGCATTCATGGTTTGGTAAGTTATTCCATTTAATTTACTACAATTTTTTGCGTCAACGGCTGAACATCTGCTTAGAATTTTGTTGTGTCATTGTTCATCTCATTTCAGCTTGGAGATATGGACAAATGAGATTGTAGTGCTTCTCTCCGGTCTTCTCCCGAATCCAAAGTTACAGACATCTGTACTAACAATCACGTAAGTATCTTGTTCATTGTGTAGTATTAATGTATTATCTATTGTTAAGTATTACCAAAAGTTGGTGTCCGCTAAGCCACTGTGCGGTTCTCAGATTTAATACATCAATGGCATTTTTCATGGTGTCCTATGGATTCGGAGCAGCCATCAGGTTTTTTTTTTCCTTTTTTATTTGATTCGGTTTTGAATATAAACAAATGCTGATCTCAATGCAAACTGTTGCAGCACTAGTGTGTCCAACGAGTTGGGTGCAGGAAATCCACTCAAAGCAAAACAAGCGATATTTGTTGTGTTTGGCCTCTACACTGTCGTTGGCCTTACTTCGAGTTTAGTCTTGTTTGCAGTCCGTAGTTTAGTAGGATATGCGTACAGCAAGGATAAAGATGTCATTGCAGCTGTCACAAACATGATGCTAATACTCATTGCATCCAACTTTTTGGATGGCATCCAGAGTATTCTATCAGGTGTTAATATACCTTTGCAGTTTCAAAAATCTCAACTTCCTGTCATAACTTGCATCTTAAACAAATGCGATTTTTACGTGTTTTCCGTTGCTACATATTTAGGAATTATCAAAGGCTGTGGAAAGCAGAAAATAGGAGCACTCTGTGGCCTTGGGTCTTATTATCTCGTTGGCCTCCCCTGTGCGTTATTCTAGCATTTGTTTTTCAAAAATGCAATGGTATGGCATAGTCAACTTGGCACATTTTTTTCATTTACTTCTTTTTCAAACAATGGTGTTTTCTGAAATGTGTTTTTGTTCGTTGGTTTCAGGGACTTTGGCTGGGGCTGGTGATTGCTGCATTTGTTCAATCACTATGTTTACTCATTGCGACAATTTTGACTAATTTTGAGAAAGAGGTACCTGATCTAGTCCCTGTCCATCATTCTCCAAGAAAATCTTTTTTGGTGGACTGTAATCTAGCTGTGCCAACACTGTCTAATGTTTAACAGATGCACAAAGCAAAAGAAAGGGTGCAGAAGTTCAGTTCCCATGCGGATAATCCTCAAGTTCAAAATGGCTTGTAATAGTCATGCAGCTAGAGAAGCCTAAGCCAGCAGAACCAAGAAACATTAATTTCCAATCTTACACTGCTTGTAAAATTAGCTATCATTTTCTGGTGAAAATAGATAAACGGCGTCGTTTTATTGTAAAAACCCATCATTTAACGCGAACAAAAACACTACTTGGTTGCAGTCCGTTCTGCTCAAGTTGCGCTCGCTCTGTTCGCTTTTCTAGGGTTTCGGTATCACTCTTGTGATTTGTTCTACTTTGTAAGTTTCTCGGTCGAAATGTATATTAGCATCGCATTTATGTAAACTGCTTGAATCTGTTTCAAATATTGCTCTTACCTTTTGAAATTAGGGTTGGTTCATTTTTGTGGTGATATCTGCTGTTTTGAAGATCTTTGTAAATTTTGTATCTTTATTTACGTGTATGGGTATGGTTCTACGTTGTTTAATCCTTATACCGAATGCTGAGGACATTTAACATTCCAGGACAACAGTCCCAAAACAAGCCATGTTCTCTGCAAAGGCACTGCTGATCATTTTATTGGAAATTATGCATGTTGCAGTCTCGCGGCGAAAAATGAACAGGTACTAGTTATTACATGGTGGGTGGGGGTGTGCTTTCATTTATATTACTTGGTTACATTTATTGTTTATGTAGAAAAAGAAAATAGATACTGTTTGTTTTGGCATATTTTCTTGCCGTATTATTGAGGATAAAGCGATTGATTACATGGGTAATTGTCCTAATAAATGAATTTACATGTTCCTGGATTGTTACTTTATTATCCTTCTCCGTCTTACCTTTGCTAGTCGTGTGCGACTGGCACTTATTGTAACTGTAACCACATACTGTTTTTTACTTGGGAGTGGTATTTGGTGTATGCAGATCTACAGACCAGAATCAGTATAGCTAAGAGTCCATTTGATTTAGTTACTCCACAATTTTAGCATTGCTCAGTCATCATCATTATAACTTGATTACACGTGATTAGTATTCTATATAGAACGGCTTAACTGACTTTTTGGTTGATGCAGTTTGGTCAATTCATTTGGAAAACACAAAATTTCAGCAATCACATTAGCGCTGTATTATTTATTATAGTGAACTGTGGCAAACTTTTCTCCTGAACCCAAAAGCAACCTACTAATTCAAATCTCTTCATTTGTTGCCTCTTTCCAGTGTTCCAACTTCATGGCTGGGAGAGTTGAAAAGAGCATCATGGATGCAGAATCACAGTCGGAGCAGCATCTCGTCCAACCCCCTCTGGTCAAAGTCAATGATGCATCTATCTACTTATCCAAGGAAAATGATACATGGAAAAGGGAGATTATGGATGAAATGAAGAAGCAGTTGGCTTGCTGGACCTTTAATATCCGTAAGTGTGTTGCAATATTGTGTGCAGATGATATCAGTCATGTTTGTAGGTCATCTCGGTGAATTGGCTCTTTCCGGAGCCTCCATGGCCACTTCCTTTGCTACTGTTACTGGTTTCAGCTTGCTAGTGAGTTCTTAAATTTTCTTGTATAAAGCTATAGCAATCTACCACTCAGATTATTTTTTTAATTTGTATCAGTTGTGCAACAGTCAAAGCATATTTTGCTGAAAATTATGGTTTGAATTTTGGATTGGAACAGATAGGCTTGTCAAGTGCATTGGACACGCTATGCGGACAGTCCTATGGGGCTAAACAGTACCATCTGCTCGGCATACAGATGCAACAAGCAGTGCTCATCTTAACAACAGTGAGCTTACCTGTAGCCTTCATATGGGCAAACACAAGACCAATCCTGACTTTCCTCGGCCAGGATCCTGAAATTTCTTATGAGGCGGGATTATATGCTCAGTACATGATTCCAAGCCTTTTTGCATATGGCATGCTTCAATGCCTCAATAGGTTCCTTCAAACTCAAAACATTGTTTTCCCGATGATGATAACTTCTGGGATCACTACTTTGCTACATATTTTAATTTGCTGGGTATTGGTATTTAAGTCGGGTTTGGGAACCAAAGGTGCAGCGTTGGCTAGTGCCATTTCTTATTGGATAAATGTGTTGCTATTGGTGCTTTATATTAGGTTCTCTTCATCGTGTTCCAAAACCTGGACTGGATTCTCCTTCGAGGCTTTGCATAACCTTTGTGCATTTATTAAACTCTCTGTACCATCAGCTTTAATGGTCTGGTAAGTGACCCGGAAATCAGTTTGTTACATAAATGCCACCGCTGTTCTGCATTTTATGGTTCCCTGAATTGATTTTTACATGTGCGCAGCTTGGAGATGTGGTCATTTGAAATGATGGTTCTGATGTCGGGTTTTCTTCCAAATCCTCAGCTAGAAACGTCGACGCTCTCCATTAGGTAACGTAACTTATAACTGCACTTGATAGTCTTGTGTCTTGCTCCAGTAGTTCTGATAGCATCCTAATGTTTTTCTGATCTGGATTTCTATATTGAAGCCTTAATACAGCAGCCACTTTATGGATGATTCCATTTGGCCTTAGTGGCGCTGTAAGGTCAGTCGTCAGTACAACTTATCTCGACATTTATATTTTTATTACATTTTCATTATTCTAAACTTCTGTGGCTTAGATTTTTTTAAATGGTCGATTTTTTAACAGCTTATGTTTACTTTTCGTAGCACACGGGTGTCCAATGAGCTTGGAGCTGGTCATCCCCTTGCTGCTCGCTTAGCAGTGAGAGTTGTACTACTCATGGCCGTCGCTGAAGGTTTAATAGTTGGATCAGTCCTGATACTGATAAGAAATATCTGGGGCTATGCGTACAGCAATGATATAGAGGTGGTCAGATATGTGTCCTCCATGTTGCTCCTTGTAGCAACTGGGCACACCTTAGATTCCCTTCAGTGTGTGCTTTCAGGTTCCCCTTAAACCAAAAATTCCGTACTTTCTGAATTACCGTTCTGCTGATTCGAACCTGCTGAAATATGTGCAGGGGTCGCCAGAGGCTGTGGCTGGCAGAAGATTGGCGCATTCGTCAATCTCGGATCGTATTACCTTGTGGGAATACCTTCAGCATTTGTTTTGGCTTTTGTATTTCATGTGGGTGGAAAGGTAAGAAAAACTTATTTGTATACTTTTCAACATATATACTGGCATGTTTCTTCCTTGGAATTTAACAAAGGAAAGTGAAATTATGTGTTGATCATCATATATAAAAAAGAATTGGTGCACAAACCTTCAGTGCAGTTTACCACAACAAAGCCTCTTCTTTTTATCTAAGATTCAAACCAAATGTTAACACTTGAATGATTTTTTCTTAGGGATTGTGGATAGGGAATATATGTGCTCTAACTGTGCAAGCTGCATCTTTTTCCCTAGTGACAGTATGGACGAACTGGGAACACGAAGTACACATCTATCTATAATATATCTTCCTTTACTTGTTACTGGTACTTTAGTGTATCCCTTTTATTTATAGCATTATTTTGTACAGACCAAGAAGGCGACTGAGCGGGTCCAGGACTCCATGAATGCCCATCTCCTCTCGTAGAGATTTCCACATGACAACAACAGTCATAAGAGCTATCTTTCAATTTCCTGAATGTTGATAGGTTCAAATATGATCTTTTGTGTTTATGCGAGTTGTTTTGTTTGGTCAAGTTGTATCTGTGTTGGTGGCATTTACGAGGTTCACCTCCGTGGTCAAAGTGTTATTATTATTAGCTCTGTCTTTTAAAGGGTATGTATCTATTTCAGATTTTACATTTTTAATTTAGGGCTGATTAGATTTTGTGGTCAATTATGCTCTTTCCTGTATTTTTGAATATCTTTATAAATGCTGTATCTTGAATGCTGTATATGGTTTTACGTTGTTTTCAAATATTATTCTGAATGAAGAGGACATTTAACATTATAGGGACAGCAGTCCCATAGCAAGCCATGTTCTTGTCAAAGGTGTTGTTGATCGTTTTAATGGTAAGTATGCAAGTTGTAGTCTCGGGTGGCCTGAAAACGAACAGGTACTAGTTATTAGATATTATCTGGTAGGTTTACTTGGTTACATTTATTGTTTAGGCAGAAGAAGAAATATCTGTATTTGGCATATTTTCTTGATTACAGTCTAATTGAGGATAAAGTTCAGTGATTGATTACATTGGTCATTGTCCGAATGCAAATGAATTTCTTATGCTCCTGAATTGCTACTATATTAACATTTTGTGTGCTACTTCTGTTATTTCTTGCAACTGGCAATTGCTGTAACTGTAATCACATCGTCATTATGACTTGATCACTCGTGATGAGTATTGCATATAGAAAGACTTAACTGAATTTTGGTGAAAGCAGTTTGGTCATTTCTCATGGATCAGAAGATCAGAAAAGTTCTGGGCTTGCACTAATCTCATATTTTCACATGTTGCCTATTTCCCAGTGTTCCAACTCAAGGCTGGTAGAGCAGCAAGGAGCATCATGGATGCAGAATCACGGACGGAACAGTATCTCACCCAACCCCTTCTGATTAAAATCAATGATGCCATTACCTTATCAGAGGAAAATGATGGATGGAAAAAGGATATGATGGAGGAAATGAAGAAGCAGTTGTGGCTTGCTGGACCTTTAATATCCGTGAGTGTGTTGCAATACTGCTTGCAGATGATATCAGTCATGTTTGTAGGTCATCTTGGTGAATTGGCTCTTTCCGGAGCCTCCATGGCCACTTCCTTTGCAACTGTTACTGGTTTCAGCTTGCTGGTAAGTTGTTAAATTTTCTTGTTTAAAGGGTAGTATTCTGGCAATTCACAACTCAAATTAACTCTTTAATTGTATCAGAGCATATGTTTTGAAAATTATTGTTTGTAATTTTTTTGGACCAGATAGGCATGTCAAGTGCATTGGACACGCTATGTGGACAATCCTATGGGGCTAAACAGTACCATCTGCTCGGCATACAGATGCAACAAGCGATGCTAATCCTTACAATGGTGAGCATACCTGTAGCCTTTGTATGGGCAAACACAAGACCAATCCTAACCTTCCTCGGTCAGGACCCTGAAATTTCTTATGAGGCGGATTATATGCTCGGTACATGATTCCAAGCATTTTTGCATATGGCTTGCTTCAGTGCCTCAATAGGTTCCTTCAAACGCAAAACATTGTTTTCCCAATGATGATCACTTCTGGGATCACTACTTTGCTACATATTTTAGTATGCTGGGCATTGGTATTTAAGTCAGGATTGGGAACCAAAGGTGCGGCATTGGCTAATGCCATTTCTTATTGGATAAACGTGTTGCTATTGGTGCTTTATATTAGGTTCTCTTCCTCGTGTTCCAAAACTTGGACTGGATTTTCCTCTGAGGCTTTGCATAATCTTTGTGCATTTATTAGACTCTCTGTACCATCAGCTTTAATGGTCTGGTAAGTGAAAATGGACGGAAATCATGAATTATATATATGTCATTGCCTCTTTGTAATTTCTGGTTCTCTGAGTTAATTTTTACATGCTAAGCAGTTTGGAGATGTGGTCATTTGAAATGACGCTTCTAATGGTGGGCCTTCTTCCGAATCCTCAGCTAGAAAGGTCGACGCTCTCCATCAGGTAAAGTTATTTATAAGTTAATTTGAGTTGTGAACTTTTAATTCTTGCGTCTTGCTCTGATACTTATATTTTTTCTGATCTGGATTTGTATATTGAAGTCTTAATACCGGAGCCACTGTATGGATGATCCCATTTGGCCTTAGTTGTGCTGTAAGGTCAGTATAACCTATCCGAACATTTAGGTTTTCAAGATTTTCATTATGCAAATCTTAAATGTCACAGATTTCTTTTAATGATAAAACTTTCGTTTGACAAGTCTTGTTTACTTTTCGCAGCACACGGGTATCCAATGAGCTTGGAGCTGGTCGTCCCAATGCTGCTTGCATAGCAGTGAGAGTAGTAATACTGATGGCCATCGCTGAAGGTTTAACAGTTTGTGTAGTCCTGATACTGATAAGAAATATCTGGGGCTATGCATACAGCAATGATATAGAGGTGGTCAAATATGTGTCAACCATGTTGATCCTTGTCGCAAGTGGCCATACCATAGATTCCCTTCAGTGTGTGCTTTCAGGTTCCTATCAAACCTAAAACTACACACTTTGTAAATAAGTCTTCTGATGATTTGACCTTACTGATTATGTGCAACAGGGGTGGCCAGAGGCTGTGGATGGCAGAAGATGGGCGCGTTCATCAATCTTGGATCATATTACCTTGTTGGAATACCTTGTGCATTTGTACTGGCTTTTGTTTTTCACATAGGTGGAAAGGTAAGAAATGTTTTGTTCCCAGAATTTTCTTAGCCAAATGTTTACAGTGCTTATATCAATTATTTGCTAGGGCCTATGGATGGGGAGTATATGTGCTCTAACTGTGCAAGCTGTATCTTTTTCCATAGTGACAGTCCGGACCAACTGGGAACACCAAGTACACATCTATGTTTCCTAATATATCTTACTCTAATATTTAATCCATCTAATTTCGAGCATTATTTGCACAGGCCAATCTGTCGCGGCCAGCCCGTCGTGAATTATATTCTTACATGTTATTTGCAGAGAAGATCTTCATACTTCCAATTTATTTACTCAGGATGACTTACAATGGTCTAAAAGAAATTGCTACAGATCCATGCAGTTTATGGATGACACTGGAGTTTAGAGGTTTAAGATGTCGATTATGTTAATGTTATCTATAATCTTCTGTATGAGTCTGTCTTGTAGATTGAGTGGGTTTTATAACCTGGTCGGCGTTTTTAAGTGATGGGGTGCTATAACCCAGTACTCGCTTGAGGGTCATGCTCGATCTATTTTTGTATTAGCCTCGATTCAGGCTTTTTGAATCATTTAAATAAAGTCACTGGCACCGACCAGTTTTTTTCAAAAAAAATATTTGCACAGGCCAAGAAGGCGACTGAGTGTGTGAATGGCCATCTTATCTCGTAGAGATCCCCGCCTGTCTTTTTGAAATCGTTGTTAGGTTTATATTGAATCTTTTATAGGTAAAATGATATCAGTAAACTGGTTTGGAGGCTAAGGTTCGCTACTTTCATTCCCTGTCACTATCTCAATAAAACAAGCATTGACATTTTCACAACCCTTTTATAACCACACATATTATTTGATCGTAACAGGTTGGAAACTTATTGACGCGCATACAAACTAATTAACATAGCAGTGACAACTTCATCAAAAAAAAAACATAGCATATACAACGACATAGTCACTCGAGGAGGATGCTATTCAGGGTGTCGATTCGCTGACGAGCGACACACATTAGATCAAACTTCCTAGGAACAGTCAATCCCGGCCGTTCACTCATATCAACCATCTCCTCAACACCAACATTCTTCCACTCAAAGCATTGTATCATCGCCCCAAGGACCATAGGCAACTCTTGCAGAGCCATCATCATCCCCGGGCATCCTCTCCTTCCCGTCCCAAAAGGCAACAGCTCAAAATCCTGTCCTTTCAAATCCACGCACCTGCCAGTTCCCTCCGTAAACCTACTGGGCCGAAACTCCAGAGGCTCGGCCCAGTTTTCTGCATTTCGACCCATGGCCCATGCGTTGACGAACAAGACAGAGCCGGCCGGAATGTAGTAGTCTCCTACATCGGCCGGATCAAATGATCTTCTGATGATCAGCGGGATTGGTGGATGAAGACGGTATGTCTCTTTCATTAGAGCTTGCATGTATGGAAGGTTTAACACATCAGATTCCATCACAATTCGGTTGTAGCCGACGATCGAGTCTATCTCATCTTGTGCAACTTTCATGACTTGCGGATTGTTGATCATCTCAGCTAATGCCCATTCCATGCTGGAGCTAGACGTGTCCATTGACGCTGTGAAAAAGTCCTTTAAAAACAATAAAGTAACAAAGAGCATTTAGTTTTTCAAAAAACTAAACTAACAATGGATACAAGGAAGTGAATGTTATTACCAGGATGACAGCTTTGATGTGATTTCTAGTAAGTTGAATCTCAGCATGATCGTCTTGCATGGCTTCAAGAAGCGTATCGAGGAAGCACTTTGGCTCTTCAACATCTTCAGTCCTCTGCTTTATCTGTTTCTCCCTCCCTTTAATTATTTTCTCAAGTATCACATCGAACCTGCAACGTAAATTTTCGTATCTCTTTTTATACCCATTGAAGTCCATTTTCCGGCAGACCCAGATAAAATCAGCAACGTTGAACTCACCAAAAATCTGAGTAACTTCTCTAACAAGTCCTCTGATGTCCTCTGCCTCAGTTTCTGAACACCTTTTTCCTATCATCATCTCAGAAATAACATCATTAGTCATCTTCAACAACTCCTCCGTAACATTAATAACTTCACCTTTATCCGCCTTCATCTTTAGTTTTTTAATTAGGCGATGAGTCTCTCGTTTTCTTAACGGAAGGAATCGGTTAAGGCTTTTATTTCCAAGAATCTCAGTCATGCAGAGCTTCTTGATAAATTTCCAATACGGTCCATGTGGGGCTGTGGCAAAAGGAGAGTTAAAGGTAACATGGATGATAGCTTTGGTGTTTAGCCTATTAGCAAATGTGAGTTCGTGTGTTTTAAGGAAGAGTTTAGCTAAGTCGGGCGAAGAGATAATGATTGCAGGGACTGAGCCGAGTTTGAGGTGGAAGATGGGGCCGAGGGACATGAGAGTTTTTGAAAGGATTGGTGGAGGAGCGGGTGGAGGAGATGAAGGTGGCCGATTAAGGGTAATGCCAGCCTTGGGGTAGGAGGCATTTTAGGACGATGAACACCTGGTTTGTTTGTGAGGCTGGATATGATGAACATGGTGAGGAGGACGAGGATTAGTGTCGGAAGAAGCAGCTCAAGTAACATCTTTTCTGCCGACATTTGCAAATGCATAATTTTATGTTGCATTTGCATGCAGTGTGTCTGTCTGTGCTTTTGTTCTTCTGTATATAATGCGAGGGGTACGCATCTAGTTCACGTCTATTAATTACATGACGTTAAATATTGCAGAGGTGGGTGGCAACAACATAGTGGTGAAGAGCAGCCAGCAGCTAGGTGTGTCACTTGGGCCATGGGGGAGTGATTGCATTTGCATGCAACGGTCGAAAGAAGAAGCCCCTACTTCTTACAAACACAGGCGTGACAGACCCTACTTCCTTGACTTTCTCATATTTGTATTGAGTTCACTTATGGAAAACATTTTAGAAGTCAATAATGCCATTTTTCATAACAGTACGGATCCCATACCTGTAAACAGCGGCTCATCTCAGTATTTTATTGAGAGTTGGATTACATGGGGCTTGTCCCATTGCTACTGTTTCCAAAGTAATCAAAAACTGAAATAATTAATAAGCTTAAAAAATCAGTTAAAAGATGCATTACTCAACGAATCACATATAAGATGAAAGGAAGAAACAGAAAGAAAATACTAGAAAAAAACAAAAAACCAGGGCCTTAAATCAGCCAAAAAGGGAGGATGCAGTCAGTACCAGATAACTGGAAAGAAGGGTTTGTAATTTAAGAATTAACACTTGCACAAGCACAACACAGGGAATCAGAAGTATCGATCACAGTATAAGATATGAATCACACAAGAAAGGACGAGGGTCAACATTACCAACACATTCCAATTTCCATGAGTAAATGCTACTTGGGCCTAGGGGGCGTAATTGCATTTGCAGGCAATGGTTAAGCCTTCAGAGGGTACTACTTCAAGTATCAGATGCTCGAGTCTTCCTCTTCCAGGCGTGGTCCATCTTTCTTAACTTCCCCAACAGTTGAATTAAGTTCTTTATCATATTACCATCGGTAAAACATTTTATCAATAAACAAAAACAATCTTATTTATATTACAGTACAGATCAACATACCTGAAGCCTAAGTCAATCCCAGTATTCTAATGAGATTGGATTCCACGGGATTTAGCACATGGCAACTGTTTCAGTGTTCGAGAAGACCAATTGTTTCAGCGTTAGTTCCTGAGATAGTCAAATGGCAATAGTTAATAATTTTACCAACCAAATGAAAGATGAATTACTTGACGAATCACTGAATCAGACTCAAGGGATTAGCAGATTGAAAATACTAGCTTCCAACTGAAAAAACTGAGCACTAAATCAGCAAAACAGGGATGATGAGGCCAGTCAGAAAGCAGAAAAATTACCCAGTGGAAAAGGGCTGAAAAGAAGGGTTTGTAATAAAAGAATTAATACCTGCTTCGAACACGGCCAGATTACACGGCAGATATCATAGTAAACAACCTGGGACAAATATTCTGATCCATTTAATGGTTGAAGTTTCATTTTCTTAAATGTCGGCAGATAATAAGTAGATGCAGTTACTCTTGGCAGTTGGCAGTTTGCACTAAAGATGATCATGCTATACAGTTTCAAATTAAGGGAATCTGAACTCAAATTTGAAAGAATCAAAAGTGGAATAAAGAATACGCTCACAGTTGATAAAAGTTGCGTACCTCAGTAATTTTGTAGTTCCAAATTTCGTCCGACATGAAATCAAGCATTGCTCCCTTGTTATTGTCAATGATAAACATACAGAGTGCAACTTATGCCTCAACCAATTTGGATTACTTAATCTAAACTGTACGCCAAATATGTGATACTGCCTACTTCCCCTGGGAACTTTCTTGTCCAAAGTACTAAGTAATTTTGGTTGCATTCTAAATCTGGTCGGCCTACAATTTTCATAAAAGTTCAGTAAAATTAACAGACAGAGCATTAGTATACTTGAAACAACCTCCAAATTAGCCAATGCCTTTCTCAACTTTGCAACAAATTTTATGTCACAATCTGTAGGATGAAAACACTTTGAAACTTGTTATTAAGAGAAAGCTTTACCATGACCTATTTAGTACAATATAATCAATATAAGTTATTGTTTAAAACCATATATTGCTTTATCTGGAAATATTAAGTATTAACAACAAGAACAGAGCAGTATCTAGTATTTATATAAGTCCTATTAAAAAGAACCGGGAGAGATCCTCAATAACGGACTTTTGAGAAACATTAAGGTAAAACCAAGGCAAACAAAATATCACAAACTCCAGCCCAATTGATATAGAACCAGGACAGATAATGTCCGGTGACACGACACATACTCTGAAAGTATACGATATAAAAAATTACCTTGACATGCCAAGCAAATTCTCACACAGGAGTACCATCAGCTATCTTAACAATTATCATATTTCGACAAATTAAAGCCTACTGATGAAGTCTGCAATAAATTTTTATACTTTCCATAAGATATCCTTATGTATAGCAACTGAAATCTTGTAATATTAAAAAACGTCTCAAACAAGTGTCAGTTGTCTACCAATCTGCATTCTAAGCTAAAGTCCGTTGGTTAAACAAGGACCAGAATCCAAACTCATCGAATCACATACAAAAATATCAAAATTTCTGTCAAAACCTGAAAATTATACGATATGGCTCAGAAGGAACCTTATGGAAACTTTCATCAGTCTACTACCAAACCAAAATCGGAGCAGCTGTAAGTCCGGCCTTTTTTTCATCACCGCCTTACAAAAATCACGACTCAAAATTTCAAGCAAAATCATCAAAAACAAAAATTAACAGCTAAAAATCGATTAGACGAGTAAGTATTTGTAGCCTGGAGGAGCGGCGTCGGAAACAAAGGCTAAAATCGCCGATGCACGAAATGGCTTTTCGTATGCGGAGGTACTTGTAGTAGTAGTAGTAGTCGTCTACATCTTTTACAAACCCTAACCCTAATCTTATGGATACATGAAACGGCAGTTTTATTGCGTTTAGTGACTTGCTGTGCATTAGTCAGTCAACATTTTTTTGTGACACTTTGACTTGGTTTTTTTTATTCATTGTGTTTATAGTCCGAGTAAATGATTTGGCACGATTGTTCTTATCCTTCGCGTTCAATTTTATTGAAGTTTTATGACGATTATGAATATCAATCAAATTTGATTTGATAGATATAAAACGATTATTATTGATAAGACCTCAAGTTGAAGGCGAATTAGACACAATGCATTGCAGATTTGAGTTATGTGATGAATTGCAATCAGGAAATGATGATAGGAGACAGGCTTCCTTGAAGGATTACAGCATGTTTAATTAAGCAGACAAATGTTGCACGCAATGTCTTCAGTGTGTCATTCAAGTGCTAGTAGCTAATGGCACACGCATTTGGTAGATAGTTAAGAGGCATGAGCATGCGTTAATGTTAATGATGAGCTTTTACCAATAAAGCAAACCACCAACAAAAGTTGCATAATCTTGATGTGCATGTTTGTAGCCTGTAGGGTTCATTTTTTATATATCAAGGTGGGACGTCACATTTGACTAATTACACTAATTATAATTTTAACTGGAATAAATATAATAATAATTTTAAGATAACTCTACACAATATTAGGTTTTAGGAGAAGGTGCATCATGCTTCATTTTGGACGCAATACTTGAAAACATTTTCACTTACTACTAATGACATATTCACCTTGATGCTTTTCTCAAGGTCATCTTTTTGAGTAAAGGAGAGAGTTGCCATTCCAAGGGGGTTTGATACTTCTCAAGCACTGTGTTGAATATTCATACTAAATAAAAATTAATGATAATAAATAAATATATGTGAAATAAACATTGGGGAGTACAAAGATCAACAAAATTGGTAGGTAAAAGTAAAGAAAAATAATACATTAAAAGGAGTGACAAAAGACAAATGGAATGGAACTAATAAAAACTATGCACAACCACCAAAGCTAGCTAATGTGCTTTGCTTTGGAGAATGTTCATTTTATCAAGCTTGCTCCCAATTCTCAATGCTGCCTTTACTCTAAACACTAAGCTTAATTATATATTAATTATGATCACTCTCTCTTTTTTAAATATAGTCTAGTGTTTTCTAAAGTACTATTCCATGTTCCTAGTTGATGCATGCCCACCACACCTACTAACACTCCTCTCAAAAAGCCCTAAACCCCACCTCCTCAAACCACACATGCCATTCAAACACCTCTCTTATCCCCTAATAACCTACTTAATTACTATACTAATATAACAAAAATATTTTCAAAAATAAAAAAGTGAAGCATATTATAAAATTCTACATTTAATTTATGGTTATAAAATAAAGGTAATCTTTAAGAGCAGACATGTACACAGTCTTGAGAATACAATATTAAACCAAATGATTCTCATTGCACTCTACACAATGCTCCTCTCATCATCACTACCACTCCTACCTCCACCAGTTTGAAAAATCCCCATCTTCATCTTCCTTACACCGTTCTTCCTTCACACTCCATCCATTTATACATACACACATCTCCATCTTCCCACCTCTTCCAATCTCCTAAACCACATCCAAAGACTAACAATATGATCACCTCAACAGACTTCTACCATGTCATGACAGCAGTTGTCCCGCTCTACGTTGCTATGATCTTGGCTTACGGCTCGGTCAAATGGTGGAAGATCTTCACTCCGGACCAATGCTCAGGCATCAACCGTTTTGTTGCCCTTTTTGCAGTTCCGCTCCTTTCATTCCACTTCATCTCAACTAACAATCCTTACACAATGAACCTTAGATTCATCCTTGCTGATACGCTCCAAAAGATCATTATACTAGTTGCTTTAGGCATATGGGCTAAGTTCACGTCTGGAGGCTCGTTGGAATGGGCGATCACACTCTTCTCCGTCTCAACCCTGCCCAATACTCTTGTGATGGGTATTCCATTGCTTCAAGGAATGTACGGTGGCCTCTCAGGTAGCTTGATGGTTCAAATAGTTGTCCTGCAATGCATCATTTGGTATACTTTGATGCTGTTTTTGTTCGAATATCGTGGTGCAAGGCTGTTGATATCAGAGCAGTTTCCTGGAGGAGCTGCTGGAGCTATTGTGTCTATTAAGGTTGATTCAGACATCATGTCTTTGGATGGAAGGCATCCGTTGGAGACTGAGGCAGAGGTAAAAGAAGATGGGAAGCTACATATAACTGTAAGGAAGTCGAATGCTTCGCGTTCTGACATCTACTCTAGACGGTCTCAGGGATTGCCAACCGGTGCAACCCCAAGACCGTCTAATCTAACGAATGCTGAGATTTACTCTTTGCAATCATCACGTAACCCGACTCCAAGAGGGTCGAGTTTTAACCACACGGATTTTTACTCAATGGTGGGCAGAAGCTCTAACTTTGGAGCCTCTGATGTTTACGGAGCGTCAAGGAGGCCTTCGAACTTTGAAGCTGGGTCTAACTACCCAGCTCCAAACCCGGGCATGTTTTCTCCTAAAAACAAAAAGGCTGCTGCACCTGCTGGTGGCGCCGGAGCTGGAGCCAACGAGGCTGGTGGGAATAAAGACCTGCAAATGTTTGTATGGAGTTCGACAAACTCCCCTGTATCAGATGTCTTTGGTGGACATGACTACGACCACCACAACAACGGTCCTAAGGACTCCAAAACGGCAGGAGTTTCCCCAGGGAAATGTAAATCCCGTTACCTCATTCTCCGCATGTTTCTTAGAAATCCAACAAAAGTTGTCGAGATTTTCTAACTGAATAATGCTTGTACTTTGTTGCAGTGGAAGGGCATAGAGACAACAATCTTGAGGAGCAGTACGCGGAAAAGGATGAATTCAGCTTCAGGGGAGCGGGGGAAGGAGGACCTGATGGATGTCAAAGGTAATGCCACCAGCCAGCGTCATGACTAGACTTATTCTCATAATGGTCTGGAGGAAGCTGATAAGAAACCCCAACACTTACTCAAGCCTTATCGGCCTCACTTGGTCCCTCATTTGCTTCAGGCAAGCCATACAGCACCATGTTCATCAACTTCTCCTATTTCAATCACACTGACTCTCATTTGTGATTTTCAGGTGGAATGTTGAGATGCCAGCAATAATAGCAAAATCAATCTCCATTTTATCAGATGCAGGTCTTGGAATGGCCATGTTCAGTCTAGGTATACTATTCATCTTCAGTCAGTAAATTCATCAAACAGTTAATATGCACCATCAAACATCATACATGTGCTGTGTCTTACAGGGCTGTTCATGGCGTTACAGCCGAAAATGATAGCATGTGGGAATAAAGTAGCTGCTTTTTCAATGGGTGTGAGGTTTTTAGTTGGCCCGGCTGTCATGTGTGCTGCCTCCATTGCTGTTGGATTGCGTGGTACTCTTCTTCATATCGCCATTGTCCAGGTACTAAAACTTTCTTTTTTGTTTGAAAGCCGAAATTCTGTTCGCTGCTCTTTGACTGCATATAGATTCAAATTTAAAACATTGCACATTCATATTATCATACATACGTACATTCTGTTCCATATTATTAATTCAAATTTTATTAGTTAAAAATTGTTATCATAGCAAACTACTATACTTGGCGGAGTTAACTGACTTTTGTGAACTATCATCAGGCTGCCCTTCCGCAAGGGATTGTACCGTTTGTGTTCGCTAAGGAGTACAATGTGCATCCTCAAATTCTCAGCACAGGGTGAGACGCTAGCTAGTCCCTCATTGCAATTCGAATATTTGTTCCGAGTAGTGATAGTGATTTACATTTTTCACTAATGATGTTTTATAATTTCAGGGTTATATTTGGAATGTTGATTGCCTTGCCGATCACGCTGGTGTACTACGTTTTGCTTGGCATATGATGGAAATGGAGAATCATATTGATTGTTAATGATGATGAAAGTGAAGAACTAGAAGACATGTGTGTTGGGAGTTTTGGTGGAAAAGAAATGAAAGGAATTCAAGATAAAATGAAGATCAAAGTGTTTGTTTTGTTAGGTATTTTCCAAGCATCTTTTTCGTCTAGGGAATTAGGAAAATTATGGCAGTTTATAAAAAGAAAATCTTATTTTATTTTCTTCATTTATCGTATTATTTTCATCTTCAGTATTTTTACTATATACGTATAATTTTCATCTTATTTTATATACATCATCATTAAAGGGTTAGAATAGAAACGAGGCAAACCTCATCACATTTTGCTTAATTTTATTGAAATGTATTTATCGATAACATAGTATAACACAAAAAACAGACCTACTGGTCGCTGGAAACGAATCTCCAAAAGCAATTAGTCATTTGTGCTGGCAACAGAACAGCTCCTAGTAGTACGTACTGCTTTAAAACTCATATATTTATCCTCATTTCGATGCACTCTCGTGTGACAATAAATTAAACAAAAGTGGGCACTCTGGATAAGTTTAATAATATGTGCACGCACTTGTGTAAAGCTAGGTACGTACCTAACATGATGCACGACTAATAGAACATCATATTATATCAAGAGAGTCCGGTTCCTTTACGATCCTCTGCATTTGTGCAGATTGGTTTTTTAACTATTTGCATTTTTTAATTAACTATATGCACGTTCCATTTGCATTTGTGCATATCGCTACACGACAAACTATCTGCATAAAACGACAAAAATGCAGATTGCGCGAATTGTGGACCGTTGGATCAATTTGATCCAACGGTGATTAGCCTGGGTCGCAAATGAACCTCTTCCTATATCAAGATAATATCAATTACTCAACATGAAATTGTCAATATGTAAGATTAAACAAGACATTATTTGAAAAACACAATGGAATGATGTTTTAAATTAAGTATAAAAATGGTACACAAGAGGCCAAACAAGGTGCTAAAATAGAGGAGCAAATACTCAGCACTGGACAAGGTACGTCAGTGATCGCTAAGAAGGGAGGGAGCAAAGCAATAAAGATAAGTAAAGGCGTGTTTGTATAATAACTCTGTTTCTTGTAAAGATAAAGAAAGCCATATGTCTCCCACTAAATCCTGTCGGCCTGCCTCCGGTCCCTTTCCAACGCCACCACCACCTTTTCTCTTCCTCTGCTTCCTTTCTTTTCCACCTCGGCTCGTTCACTCTGCTTGCCCACGTGCGACGATCCTCAGTTTTCAAATGGGCCTCTTTCAATATGGGCCTTTCAATATGGGCCATTTACGTTGTTGTCGTTAAGTTTAACGGCACTAAAAGTGATTTCCCGTATCGACTTTTGGTAAAACTATAGGGACCGAAAACGAAAGTAAATTGAATGTGGCTGAGAAGACTTTAATTGGACAATAAATATTACATAAATCCCCCTAATTAGACCATTGACCGACATCACGCATACCTTCTCCCAATCAAAATCCAACTACCCTCACAACCGACGTCAATATCAATGCCACGTGTAAGACTTCAATTTCACGCGGCAATCCCACGCTTTATAACCTCTCACGCCGTACACGTGCCACTATCCACGCGCATTCTAACGGCCTATAAATACCCGCCTCCTAGAATTCCAATCTCCACAAATAAAAAACAATGGCGTTGACCAATTCGAAGAACCCTGACGAAGTTAAAGAGGTATTCAACCGCTTCGATGCCAACGGCGACGGCCTCATCTCAGCCACAGAACTCGCCGGCGTCCTCAAATCCCTTGGAACCGATTCCACACCGGATGAAATCAGCAAGATGATGGACGATCTGGACACCGATCGCGACGGATTCATCAATCTTGAAGAATTCGCATCGTTCTTCAAATCGACGAATGTTGATGAAGCTGGATTGAAAGATGCTTTTGAATTGTATGATAAGAACGGGAACGGCCTGATCTCGGCTGCGGAGTTGCATCAGGTGTTGCATAAGCTTGGTGAGAGGTGTTCGGTGCAGGACTGTGAGAAGATGATCAAGTCAGTTGATTCTGATGGAGATGGAAGTGTTAACTTTGAGGAGTTTAAGAAGATGATGTCCGATTCCAAACCGAATTCGGCTGCTAATTAATATGCCTGAAAGTTATATGCAGTTAATTATGTTGGAAAAATGTAGCTGGAAAACAATAAAGACTTGGCTACATTGATTGTAATTGAAATTTCATATTAATGTAAGAAGCTGCTTCTGATATTTTCATCAGTTTATTACCTTTTAATCGCATATGGTTGTAGAAATGTAGTGGTTAACTGTGCCACGAAAGTGTTCATTTTTACAGTGCGGCTGCCGGCTGGTATAAATGAACACAACAAACAGCTTATTGGTTTAGCTGTTTCAAATTGTTGTCTTTTCATGGAATGGTTGCTTGTTTTATTGCTGTGCGGACCAATCAGAAATGAGGTGTCTGAACATCAAATGAGTTTAGATTAAAACTGCAAGAGTATTTGAATACTAAGCAGCAAACTTTCACATTGGGTGTTTGAATAATAACTAGTAAAAATGTCAACTTGTTCAACCCATCATAGTGACAGACACAATCGGACAATCAAAAAGAAGCGACACTTTTACAGTATCCGTCTGAGACAGGATTTTGCATTCTGAATTGATGAATTTCTTTACATATAAATGGAGAGACTTTTCTTCAAGGAGCTCCATCCACCACACTATCCAAAGGAAAAGAAGCCAATTGAATTCTAGATCATTGTTTAAGGTATGTGCATCTATCCCTATAGCACTCACCAGGCCTCTGCAGAGTTTTCTGAAAGTGGAGAGTAATTACTCCCCCGTATCTGAAGCAACTCACTGGTTTCCATGATGCCTTGTAGTGTTGCTGGTTATCGGCTTTTGCAATGGCTTCAATGCTGCCATTATCTCGCCAAAGGTAGGCCGTAGCCGCGGATCTCTGATAAAAATGAAAGATTGTAAGCATGAACCTATTAGCAAAAAACTAAATATTGTCAATATCAATCCTTTTCACTGTACTCACGTTTCCCAGCATTGTCTGATGATGTCAGCGACTGCAGGATCTATGTCATTAGGGATTTCAAGCCGGCGATGCTGAAATCCAACTGCACCCACAACTTGCATAGGGTTCATTCCTCCCCATGGCTGCTGCATTGTCGCTAATTCCCATAATATTACACCATAACTATAAACATCACACCTGGACAAGCCACAAATGAAATCATAAAGATTTTATCAGATGACTGGATAATGATTCAAAGAGTTCTATAGAAAGTACAGCTAAATATTGCGCTACAGTTTCAAAAGAGACTCTTACTTCTCATTTGAAGGTTCATTTCTCAGTACTTCTGGAGCCATCCACTCAGCCTAAAGTCAGAAAATATTGAAGGACTGGAATTGATGACGAGAAATACTGTAGTTTTTGTTATTATTTCAATCTAGTTGTCGTATTATATTTTCTTAAACCTAGAAAGACAAGTGGAACGATACGAAGTATGAGACCGTGTCTTACCGTTCCTGCAGTTGATCTTGAGGATAGAAATGTGCTATGCTTCATTCGTGATAAACCAAAATCACACACCTGAAAGTTAAGATCAAATTATTAAGTCTATATTTTTATGGATGTTTACCTAGTTGTAAACACATGTACCGTATGATATTACCTTGACAACCCAATTCTTATCAACGAGAAGGTTTGGGGACTTTAAATCACGGTGCACAATTACTGGTGTGCAATTGTGCAAATAGTTCATCCCTCTAGCCTGAAATTTCCCAAATGGAAAAATTATCAGGATATTGATGAGTATGTATGTAATATTATATATTAGAAAGTCAAGTTTCAGATTTCATACAGCATCAAGGGCCATCCTCAATCGCCTCCGCTCGTCTAACTGATTGTTAGGTCGATGAAGCAACCTGTATAAGCTACCCCTGCAAACAAACGCAAATATCAGCATTGTAGATCCCTCAAACAATTCACCCCAGTCAGTCGTGTTGGTCCATTCAAAGCAAATGATCTTATAATCCATTCGTCACACACAGTCACTCATAAAATTTGAAAGGTAGGATCGCGGGAAATATTCAATAAATGTAATAGATGAGTGGACCTAAAACATTACCTGGGAAGAAACTCGGTGATGATTGAAAGATTTGGAGGACGAGTTATGGCTCCCATAAATAAAACAACATTCGGATGTCTTACTCTTCTCATGATCCTGACCTCACTTTTGAATTCTTCCAGTGACTCGCCGTTAATGGATTGGTCAAGAAACCTTTTAACAGCAACCTCCTGATATATATCAAGCAAAGTTGGAAACCAAATCAAATCTATAACTACATGCACAACTAAACGAGAAAAGTAAATAAATTATAGGGCTAGGGAAATGTGCATGTAAATATCTTGATGATAATGAGAAGCTGGGAACTTACAGTTCCATGCCAATCACCATGATATACTTCTCCATACGATCCTGAAAAATATTATAAAAAAACGAAATGAGCAACAAACAAAAGACAACTTAATAATGTTCTAAGCTGTCTTAGTTATCCGGAATTTTAAAGAAAAGTGTACAGTAATACCTAGTCCGATGCGTTCGCCTAGGGAAATCTCCTCCCATGGGATCTCACATTCCGCAACATCATCATCAAGTGCTAAATCAGACTTTGCACTACTGGTCGATTTATCTGATTTTCTCTCTCCCCCTGAACCAGAAGCATCATGCTGACGGCCACCACTTCCTTGCTGCTCATTACTTACGTTATCTGCATCTCCTTCATTTAGAATATAATCAATTTGGTTACTCACAGCCGCTGTTGTTGCAACAACAGCCGCAGCCGTGGCAGTAACCGCGGCAACAGGAAGCTCTAAATTTGGAGCACTGGATTTGGCTGCCACTGCCGCAACCATGGACGTTGCAACAACAGCAGCTGCAGCGGCGGCTGCAGCTACCGGAACCTTGTTAGAAATTTTCAAATGAGATACATCGGAAGGTGATGAGACTCTCGCCCCCCTTTGTTCTCTCAAATCCAACGGCAGCGGTGCTCCCAAACCTTCAACGGGCATAAGTTGTTCGGACTGCTTGCCATGATTATAAGACGAAGGAGGCGATACATGAGAACCCTTTTTTATTTTACTGGCATCCTTATAATCATTTGATGAACTAACTTCCAATGGCTCAATCATTATTTCAGAGAATAAATTTGCAGGTGCGACAACGCCACTTTCAAGTAGTACATTGTGAAGCTTCTGTGCTAATTCCGGATTCTCTTTAGCCGCATCAATCATATACTGTGAAACATCTTTAACTTTCATCCTATGGACTGCGGGGGAACTAAGCCCTTCAGTCCAAGACGGTGATCTAGCATGCATAGGATAACCAGGCTTACTGGGAAGATCTCTCACAAGTGCCCTATCAGCGATGGAAAATTTTCGGAAATTATCTGACATCTGAAATTCTTCAGCCCTATTTTCACTGATAGTACTTTCCCTGATTCTAACTTCGTCCCTATCATTTAATTCTTTACCGGATGTGGCAGCATTCTTTTCACCATGTCTTTTTCCAAATGTTACAGAATGTGAATGCTTCTCAAATGAACTATGAGCACCGCTACTAGACGAGACTGGATGGGAGGAATCAATATCTGCAGATAATGGGCTCTGGGAAGATAACGAGTCATCGTATTCTATATGTGATCCTGCTGCATCTGCTGGTATCAGTGTGCCTGGATCGGCCATCAGATCTACAATGTACTCCCTGTAACGTAACAAACTATCACGGGCATAAATAAAATTAATTTTTCATACATCACGCATATCGGAACAGCATAACACTGGACAATAATATTCATAAGTCTGTTTATTCAATATTCTTTATTCAAAGTCTCTGATCCTGTGCTAAAATTTGTCAATATTTCTTGTGAAGATGGAAAAATTGGTTTATCATATTCTGCACGAGGGAATTTTTTTCTTCAAAAAACCATACTGTGATAAAAATATATATGTCAACCTTTTACCTTTCTTCATCTATTTTCACAAAGTTCATTGCCACATCGTCAGAACCAGTGTATTGTTGTCCTTTCACCAAACGACATTTTATTCCAACATCATCAGCCAAAACCTAGGTGAAATATGAGTACATATTGGAACTTAGAAATTGAACTAGCGGCCATTTATACGAAATTTACAGAGTGAAAAGGCGAGTCATACCTTGAATAGCAATGCACGATGGCGAGCCAAACCGATTGTCAAAGAGCCAAGAGGCAACACCATGCTTCCATTAGCTGACTTCAAACTGTGACTAAGATTTCTCCATGCACTCAATAACTTTTCTGGATCCCCAACAGGTCCACCCATTGACTCAGAGACTAAAATAGCAAGCTTTTGAACTAAATCACTCCCCAAAGAACCAAAGGACTCGAACCTCATCTTGAGTGCCATCTCTCGAGCTCTCTTCTCAATTTTACCAAGATTTGCATCTGCAGACCTGTTTACCAAAACAGCTTCCCAAAGGACATTATCCGATACTACAGCTTCTTGTAAATCAACAAGAGAAGGCATTTTTTCTGAACTGGATTCGGATATAACTCCATACACATCATAGAACCCATCTAGAATCTTGTCGTCATAGCTAAGAGCATTATAATTCTGCCTAAGATTATGAGATTAATTTAGAGGAAGTGGCAAAAATATTATGGAAAACTGTAATTACAATTGACAGGAACCCGACAGTTCAAAAAACAAACCAATGGGCCTATGATAGCTGGAAGTCGAAAAAATTGCAACTAATGACGGAACACGCAAAAAATGCTAAACATTTTGAGACTCAGATTGAGATTCTTCTCGACTTTACTTAGATTCAGGTAAATTTGAGACAATGATAAAACTAAAATGACAAAAAATGAGTTCTGGATACTCACTCACCCAGTACCGATAAGCAACAACTTCCGCAGGGGTGTTCTCCGGAGTATAGGAGCCGAGACTAATTTGTTTCACAGCCTCAATTTGACTGCCTCAGGGTCCTCCCTTGCGCTCAATTCCAAAGCCAATTGTATCTGATATTCTTCCTCAACCTCAGGATCCCTGGAAGTACTAGATCCCGCAGTTTCACGCAGCACGGCGTCAACAACAGCGTCCAATCCACTACTACTTACGGAATCCGAAGTCTCAATTCTCTCTCTTCCTCTTTGTGCATTGGATGAGGTTTGTGGATTGGGGCCTTTTCTATTAGCAACCGAGTTTAACCAGTTGGATAACCCAGACAAAGGCTTGTTTTCTGACATGTTATTCAACCGGGATTGCAATGACCTATCGGGTGATACAGTGCTGGATTGTAATACTTCTCTAGATGATGCGGAACCTTGTGATTTCTCTGGTTGACTTGGCATGATGTGAAGCTTCTTAAGAAAGTTCTTCATACCCCGATCAAATATCCTCAAAAGGGTCAATGCTAGAAAAGCAAAATCCTGACCAAAACCACAATCTCAATCCACTTCATTCCATCCAACTACACACAAATCCTCAATCAATAAGCCTAAAATCCAATCCAAATCCAAATTTGCGCACCAAAAGCCCCAACCAAGCTGGGACCTGGTGGCACCCTCTCCGAGCCAATCTATACTCAAATTCAAATCTAATCAAACAACGTCCAGAAGAAGCAAATCCAAAAGATTTGATCTTTAACAACCCCTTTGATGAAAAGACCTAAATCAACAAGCACCCAAAGACATGTTTAATAGTATCTGTACAAGCACACACCATACCACACCTGATCTGATTGAATAGGATCTGATATGAACAAAGACGAAGATGATGAAAAAGAGAAGAAAGGAAAATCTGGGGGAGTGAAGGTGAAGGTTGCACAAAACCACAAAGAGGAGAAGAAGCACACACAGCACAGAGACAGCAAAGAAAGACCAGCAAGTAGTGGGTGTAGGGCCAAGTTGAGAGTCTGCTGACCCACTTGCTTAAGCAACGATGGATTTTCAGAAAAAAAACAATCAAAAGATGAAAACTTTATTCATTTTTCTTAGAAATTGTGATGATTTTGGGGCTAGTGGACTGGTAGTGATGGGTTAGGGTTAAATTGATCTCAGGATGAAATCAATAACAGAAAAGAGTAAAGAATGAACAAGGGAGTTTAGGTTTTGGTGTTTTGGGATATTCTAAAGTTTACCTTTTACTACTTTTTAATATACCATTGTCTAAAGGAAAATATCAGAATCACAACATTTTTAGACTTGTTCAAAAGTAAGGGCATTTACTTGAGTTTGGTACAAACCAAATCTTGGTGCATGAACCAATACTTGTGTAGATAATGGTGATTAGGATTTTACAGGGTACTACTTGTGGATATGTGAATGAAATCATATACCCACTTTGTGAAACAATGGCCAGAAATCATTTATGAATAATATCTTGGGTGAGCTGCTACATAAACCTTATTCTAAATGGAGTTTATCCTAAGAGCACCACTTAATTAGAAAAGGCTAGAAGGAAGTTGGTTGCCAATGAGATCATTTAACTCAACCATTTTGATTGATTCAGGCTGACCACATCAATTATGTAATCATTGTTCAAGGTAGGCCCTCAGCCAGGTGGGATGGATCGGAATAAATGATGAGTTACCACCTTACCTTGTTCAACTCAATTAAGGAGTACAAAATACACATATTTAAAAACATGTGTGTAATTGGTCTCAACAATCAAAATGTCTATACCATTCCTTTCCTTAAAATAAAAATGCATATTTAAATGAAGATCAATAAATTTCAAATATATTTATTTGTATTCTGGAGTACTGTTTTGCTAGGCTGAGAATAAGTCAAATGCGTAAGCTAACTAACTCTGGGTTGGTGGTGGGTAGATTTGATGTAGATTTTCCAAACTGGGGACATACTTTCTACTGCTTTTGTATGTATGTGCAGAACTTTCTATCTGAAAGGTAATTTTTTGCAAGCATAATCGAATGCAGTTTGGACAACGCTTCTTGAATCTCCCTCTCCAGGCAGCTTTAGAAAGCGAGCCACTCTCGAGAAGCTGGCCTGATGTTTTAGCAAGCTTACTGGTTCCATTTCTGGCTTTGTCTCTGGTTCCGCAGATAATGGCTTGGTTGGATGCGTTAAAGCCCACTGCATTGCCCAAATTGCTAGAGGACGCATGTATACTAGTGATCTATATTGGCCCTCCGTGTTCCAAGCTTCTGGGGTTTGGAATGCATAACTGCCATGTGAATGTTAACATTAGCAGCAATCTGTAAGAAAAACATAAAATGAAATGGAAAAGATGGATTCTTACCCATACCCATGTTCGGACCATGCTGCTTCGTAAACTCCACTCGCAGTCTGGAAACCCATATCTAGTAAATTTTCATGAATCATACCGGCGGCCACAGCATATGTTACACCAGACCATACTTCTCGAGATTGCATAGATGACATGTCAACTTTTCCACTAGGCAGCATCCCATTCACTGCTCCCAGCTTTCCATCTTTCAACTTCATGACATTAAAATTATAGATTTTCTCAAGTGCACATTTGGCTTTCTCCTCGTCAACTATAGGCAAGAGGCCGCATGCACGAGCATACCTGAATGTTTTCATATTTTAGAGAGTTGTCAATGTTATCATGATTAAGAAATGATGCATCTGCATAATACACTCGTTGAGAGTTACAATTGAAGACCTGAATGAAATGAATTGAATTTCTTGAGCAATGCTGATGAACAAAACAAATGAGAACACACTGAAATAGAAAGTTACCATTGTCCAGCAAGCTGATCTGCTTGGATTGACGAACTATTAGTACCATTAGTGTTGTCGTAGTTGAAATAAGATCCATTCCAAAGCTGCTCATACACTTTCTTTGCCTTGAGAAATCTGTCCCGAAAATAAGCCTCTGAACCCTTGTCACCAACAATACGTGCCATGGCTGAAGCAGCCTGCAAAGCTGCAACCCAAAGCCCACCACAGTAAGCACTGACACCAGAGACAGACCATGTATCGTAAGTCTGATCAGGGAAGCCACTGTTCTCAATCATTCCATCACCGTCCTTGTCAAACTGGTCCATATAAGCCATAGCAACATAAACAGAGGGCCAAACTGCTTTTGCAAATTGCTCGTCTCCAGTGGCAACTACGTCTCTGTAAACTTGCAGAACAAATTTTGGGTTCAAATCCTTCCACCTGTCGGTGTTATGAAGATTGTAAGCATTTACTTCAAACCACGGGTCGCCAATTCCAATATCATGAGGAACAGCACCAATAACTTTTCTTGGACCCATGTTCCATCAGTCAAAAGTTCCATCTTATTTGGATCATGCATCATCACAGCGGCTGCAAAGTCCCTTTGGATGCTGAGTTCAAGTTTTGGAAATAGCATAACTAATGCGAAGGATGAGTAGAAATGTACATCATATGTGTTCCACATGTGATACTCAATACCCTCGAGATATAGAAATTGGCCAATGTTTTCTTCTCCCTCTTTAAGCAAATTTGGCCCAAATGCTGAATTCAATGCCCTTGGAGCATGTACCTCTTCAATTATCGAACCCATTCTTTGAAGAATATCCACAGCAGTGTCTTCTTTTGTGGCTACAGCACCTGTACTTGATCGGCCTACATCAAGTGAAAACTTTGTATCTCCTATGGTTACTAAATTAGGCACTGGATGTGATCCATCTGCAAACAGTTAAAGCATCCAGTATTTAGCGAAATAAAGTGGAGTTATACATGTTTTATACATAAAAAATGAATGCATTGAGCACCTGTCCACACTGTCCCCCCAGAATTAAGATAATACAGCTCATTGAATAGGGTGGCAGGATACCTGCAAAAGCCACTTTTGATAGAACGTTTCTTGTATGTCAAAAACAATTCAAATAAGTTAAAATTTTAGTTTACCACTCAGGAAGTCTCTTATCTTCAAAAACAGGTCTTTGCCATGCTTCAATCAGGGACTCCCATTCGGTGTGCGCTGTATTGAATTAACATTAACTTTAGACGAAGAAAATGGTATTTCAATCTGGCGTCGTACTTGAAAATGTTCATGGATGAATACATGTTTCAAGGCGTTGTGTAAGCTGATGATAGAAAACGAAATGATACCTATGATGGCGTCATGAGCAATCTTGGATGCTGCATTTCCATAAGTGCCATAGAACTTGGTGTAGCGTCTATTAAATCAGAAGACATGCAATACGAGAAAAAAATCAACAATTCATATAAATTACAAATGGTGTCATTTTAATTTTTCAGTGATGTGCATCATTTCCGAAAATAAAAAATGAAGTACCGTTAACAATTGAAACAAAAAAAACGAGGACAGAAACACAGACATTAGTATAGTTATCAAAGAAGAGCCCAGAGTAAACACAGGCATGCACCTATTGTATGTCTTTCCATTGTCAAAGTTAGCTTCTGGGCAGTCCCATGCCAAGGAAAATGTAACAGCGCGTTCTTCATTGGCAGGAACTTTAACTGAGGCAGCAACTGCTGCACCGATAGTGGACCCAGGTTCTGAAGGTGTTAATCCCTCAGAAGCCTTGAGAGCTTTGAATGATCCATGCTAAGTAAAGCATAAACCCAGTCAAAGATTAGAATTTCCAATTTGGGTAAGTATATAAACTGAACTCTTAGATGGTCTTCCACATTTGGGAGGTTGAAGGTGACATTAGCACAAAATGTTCTTTTAAACAAGATTGAAGCTCAAAAATGAGTGTTAAAAATTATAATCCACCGACTTTGCATATGAGCCTCAATTCTTATATGGCAATAGTCCGCATTGCAGTTAACAATTAATCTCTACAATGTGCCAACTTATACACCATTCGCACTAACCTCTTTTAATTCTTCCCACATATCTCTCGCTGTAAAATCATCAAACATCCCTGATATTATAAATTTGGAGCACTGAGAAACGTTCACTCCGTTGGCCTCTTCAGCGGCGATAGCAAAGGTCACAGGAGATAGTCCCTTAGCAGTCCTGTGGAAGTAGTTAAGAGTTTATTAAATAATAGCAAAAGATACCAGATTAGGCAATATATCATTGCAAGTTTGTGAACCAATGAGATTCTGGTAAGGAACCTACTTGTGATGCAAAATGACACCTTTAACGTTATCTTCGGTCCTGGGGAAGGAACGCATACACAGGTCAATACATTTGGTTTACTCAGTTTCCATGCTCTAATATTGATTCAATATATAAACAGGTAAATAATCCCCTTACGCAAAATTTGTATTGAAATGACGTCCAGATGCTCCAGATATTCCACCAACTGAATTCTGAGTAAAAACATGGTTCAAAATTAGTCTTACTTTCTTTTGTCAAATTCTCTAACATTTATTTACTTTTAGTTTCACACCATGAAAATCCCAATATTTACCTTAAATGAATATAGGACCCATCATAACTAGAAGCACATAGCATAATAAACCGAAATATGTGTAACGCTAGAAATGTATATGTAAATCACAGAGTTCTTATTTTATAAGAATTCAAGACTAGACTTCTAAGTAGCTTTGTAGTAGTTCAGATCACTTACTGCCCATGTAAAAAGCAGAGTCACATCCGCTTCAGTATCTCCAGAGTTATAGAGCTACAAAAATAATAAATAAATAAAATGTATCATTTATAGAGAATCATGGAAAAGCAACTTCAAACTTCAATGAATGTAAACATACTGTGTACGTAAAAACAGCCACAGGATAACTGCTCTCCTTATAGTTGTGAGGAATAATTGGAGAAAGTTGTCGGCAAACTATTTTAAGCTCTGAATCTGGCTCTCCTGCATTTGACAAAAATGGATAGTTGTAAATTTTACATCATTTTATGTTAAGCGTGATTTTTTATGATCATTTACAACTTAAATTTACCATCATATACAGTCCAGGACCTTGGATATAAAGCATGATACATAGTTTTTTGACCGCTCAAGTTCCAATCCCAGCTTTCTATACCTGAGGAAGCACCTTCTCTGTTTACAAAATGTCATCAATGCATAATGACTCGTATCAAACCATCAGAAACAAGTGTACAGCTTTCACTTTTATTCTCTCAGATAGAGGTAGAAAGCATAATATCACTTTTGAATTTGCAAGAAAGTATAACATTCAATGGAGAGTTTACCCACTTGGGTATATCAGGGTTTCCTTGGCAAAGTACTGAAGAGTACTTTTTCCCATTAGGGCGTGAAACAAAGACCTGCCCAGATCATATAATAGTTATTAGATTGGATGAAAAAGATAGATTACGATACTAAAAGTCATGACACTAGATTGAGTGAAAATAATGGTGAGCTACAAGTACAAAATAGGGAGATGGCGCAGTTGGTTGCCATTAAATGTACTGACAATCCTGCTATTCTTTTTCTCAACAAAATGTTGATATAAAATTGAGAACACTACAACCTTCCAGAGTGCCTCAGAATTTAATGAATGAAATTTTTATTTAATATTTTTGATGACTTCTTGAAAACTAAGCAAGCTATTGTAATCTCTGAACGATCAAATGCATCGAGCTTAGCGACCCTAATATAAAGCGACTTAGAATCTGAGAGTAATGTTACTTGAGCATTAGCAAAAAAGCATCATGATAAACTACAACGTTACTACAGTTGTCATGATTCATGAACATCATACTCACAGAAAACTGATTTGCTAAGACTGGTTTGTCTTCGCATATTCGAGGGAATAGTTGCCAGCGTTGAAATTCACCACTCATACTCCTGCCAATACTACCTGCGCTGCAAGTCATCAAACACATAAAAGAATTAGAATAAGACTATATAATATAGTGTGGTTATTTTACATAAGAATAATGCCAAAAACATTTTGAAAAATCTTTGTTGATTGATTCTCAAGAGCAACGGATACCATTCTAATCCATAAAAGAGAAATATAGCATTTACTTATTATGTAGTACCCTATTCCGCCAAGAGGAACACCGTGAGTTGAGGACACAGTGCGCTTGAGAAAAGGATTGATTATTACTCCCTTCAGTAAGACAAAAACTACTTAGATGACCATCACATTATCAAAATCAATACTTACAGACAATTAAGCACTTAAAAATGACAATTTTTTACCTTCCCTTTGGCAGATTCTTGTCGGATATGTCGCCAAAGCCTTAACCCTATTGGAGCCTAAAAGTCCAAAATAAATCGAATCTATCACGACTCATTTACAGAAGAAGTTAGAACATTATAATCGTGAACACAAACCATATGTAGCATCTCTTTATAGCTCAAAGTGAATGATGACGGCACATCAGTCTCATTAACAATCTTCCTCTTCAAAGCTGAGGGGTTTGGCTTTCCAGGATCAACATTAATCTGTTACCAACAATTTCATATTCAAATTACATTTCAGACAAACACAAGAAATACAATCATAATGTGACGTCATTACGTTCATACCTTTCCATCGATGCGTCCATTCTCCGACATGTCTCTAAACTTTGAATTTCAAAAAACTGAAAATCGAATGAAGTTTGTTACTTGGAAATTAAACTGGCGATCGAAGCCGAGGGCGATTTCTGGAGAAAGTAGACGTCTGGAGTTCGCTTTTGGAACCGATCACACGCGACTGATATTGAAATGAAAATGATGATGCGATGTTTTTGGAGTTAATTGGAAGTTGGGGTGCCATTTGTCAAATTCTACGGATGGAAGCTTTCCAGATTCATCGGCGAATGACATTTTTAATATATTACGTTCCAGTCCTTGTCATTCGATTACTTGCAGCGAATGGCATATTAAATATTTTACGTTTCAGTCCTTGTAGTTTGATTACTTATAATTTCCTGCCCTTAAGTTTGTACAAGATAAATTATCATACCAAACGACAAGTTTTTGTAGATATGATTCGAAGCCAAAACTTCTATTAGAAAAATTAAGCTCTGAAAAGTTGTTTTAATAGCAATCTTTTGGACCAAGAGGCAGTATTTGACTTGATTTCTGAACCAAGAAGTCTAGACATTTCTCTTGTTTGTGTTAGAATAACTTTGTGACAAATTTCAAATTCAAGAATAGTCGTCACCATATTTTGCTAAAAATATGACGGTAGTGTTTTTCGTTTGGGTTTCTTACTGCGAAGTAAGCATATTTTGCTGAAGAGCAGTTGGTTGTGGTTGTCTTTGGACACCACTAGGGTTGTGCTAAAAATCGCTGTTTAAGGCATATACTTGGGTTATATGTGTACTAATGATCACCCGAAAATCAATGAAATGCAAGTATGCTTTGATCAAAAAAAAAAAAAGAATAGTCGTCACCATACGAAGGAATCAGAAGCAGTGCTGCAACAACAAATTATAATCATCCAAAACTACGTGATATTATTAAGCCCATATCTTGTGGAGATGTACCAAAACAATTTAAATAAAATGAAGTTAGGAATAAAAGTGGGGAAAACCTAATCAAGTATTGGCATGGAGACAACTATGAAAGACTTGTAAAATCATAATCATTGATTTGATCCACCAAACATGTACTACTAGACCTACCTTTTTTCAATAGTTCATGTCCCGTACGGTTCCCACTAATCTATCTTTATTTGATTTTCCCTTGTTTAGGATTCGGAAAGGCAATCAATCCGACAATATCATATTCTCATGTTTTATAAATAAAGTAATTAAGATGGAATAATATTATGACGCATGATGTTTTTCTTCATTTGTTGGCATTAGGCTTCTTCTAGAAAAATAGGGTGTATTTTTGTTATTCATAGTTGCCGGGTTTATAAAATATTAACTTCAACAAGACATTCTGTTTCTTTTGTGTTAACCTTCCAATTGGAATAAATAAATTCTTGAGAGAATATAATATGATAAAGTAGAGCAAATTGTTCACCAAATATATTTGAAGAAATTGTATTAGGTTATATATTTACGCATGCTTTCACGAATTGTTTCCAAAATAAATTATTTAATTTTCCATTCTTTCACAAAGCCATTTGTGCAACAATATATGTGAGAATCATACTCTTATGAAATCCCGCATAACAGTGGAAAAGTAAGACTCTAATTCATAAATGCATTTTAAAATGCTACCTGCCACTGAATTTCAACTATATCCGCAAGCCTAAAATTCTAAACTGCTTTAATGGAGCTTTAGTCATCACCCCACAATTAGTACGACTAGACTCGTGCTTCCAACGTCTACTCGAGACCCACACTTTTCAAAGTCTTCCACCATTTTCAGATTTCACGGATCTTTCTAAGTTTCATTTACACACCAATCATATATACTTGACGTGAATATTTCACATCTTCAATCAAGAAAATTATGGACAAACCTCAGTAATGAAAAACATGTCTGCAGCTATTTGTTTCTTTGCCACTATTTGAATGCTCATATATTATAAATCATGTAATCCTATTAATTAGCAGGGACAAGGGTGCAGCTTCGGTCAATACTATTGGCCATGTCAATTTGATATTCAGTGTCAAGCCTGACTTTAAATCCATCGGGAGAGCTTCAAATTTCAAGGCATATACTAATTTCAAAGTCTGACGAAAGTATAAACAACTATTTATCTCCTATTACTTAATATGCTAAAGTATTCCAAAATGGAGCCCCCACAAGTATTCCAGTAATGGACAAAATGTCTTTATAGGCTCAAATGTTCTGATTATCAGGATGAGTATCAAGCAACTTGGTCCTTGAAATGGGCAGCTGCCAAGTTGGATGAAGAAAACAATACATTGACTTTACTTACATTATCCTAATTTTAGTGTCTGAATTACAAAACATATTTTGAGCTGAGTTAAAAATAGGATTGATCCTTGTGGTATCAATAAATTTTAAAGATTAATATAAAGATGTATTCTACAACAAGAAATCAGTTTTTTTTTTAATTTATTACTACTTCATCGCTCAAGGAATGGACAAACCCCATACTCAAGGCGGATATGCACTCAGGAGGGTTTGAACCACCGACCTCTGAGACCAGAGACCGAATGGCTGACCGCTAGGCCGCTACTCCTTGTGCTACAACAAGAAATCATGTTATTCAAACTATAGACCATAGTTGGCAACACCAATTAAGAAATCACAAACCAACATTTAAGCAACAATGATCAATTAACTGCTACAAGTAGATACTTTCATAAGTGCTACAATCAGTCTGACTAGAATATGGTATTTTTAATATAAAGTTTCCACAATTTAATGTCATTTTCAAGCTAGGTGTTAGATCAGATACTAAGATCCAATATAAATAGGAGTTCGAACAAGAACCTTTGGACACTTAGATGTGTGATCCAATCTAACTCTAAAATGAATGGTCATGGCTTTTGGAGATGATGAATGATATGTTGCTCTTTGTGGCTAGTTTAAAGCCACTGGATCTCCCTTTATCTGTTTGTTTATGTTTTTAGATAATGCTACAATAATAACCTTAAATGTCTATTTATTTTGTGAGGATTGGAAACAAATAATATAATTTCCAAAATCCAAGGAATGGTCCCAAGTAATAAAATGACAATTATTTTCTTGGGTCATTTTCATTATAAATTATAACATGGCCATACAGATAAATCAAACTTGAATTGTGGAAATCATTATACATGGATTTAGAAAAACAATGACTACTGATATTTGATTTGCTCTAATTGGACTGTTAGATGTGCCACGAGGTCATCTAATATGTGTTTGGTGACAAAGTTTGTTGACTTATGGTTGTTGCCTAGCTTAGATTGATTTCTTAACAGCAAGGATTATTAGCATAAAACTGCTAAAATGAATTTCAGAAATCATTTTTATAATACAGTGACATCTTAGTTGAGACATTAATTTTTATAAGAAATCAGAGTATTTAATTTGACCTTAATGTATCTAAATTTCAGTGTAAATTTAGCATTTAATAGACTTAAAACAAATGGAATCTCATAAAAATCAAAAGATTCCACCATACCATGTGGTACCAAAAATAAATTCTTTTGTAGAAAGAACACATTCCTAAATGTAAATGCAAGACACTAACCCAAAATCTCAATTTTCAAAAAAATATAAAATGCAATTTTTCAGAATGAATCTCATTCTCATGTCATCAAAATGATACTCCACAACAGTACTCATCGATCGATCTCAATCTGAAAACTTATATAATAAATCAGATCTTCCTCAACTACTCATTTTAAATCATAATTTTCAATTTGCAATAGATTGAAATTTGGTAGCACATAAATGATTAAGATTTTCAGCTACCCCACTCACCTACCATTTTCCATAAATTTACATTCACGTCATTCATTCATTTCCAAATCTGTGGTTCTTGCAACTCTGTTTTTTAATATTAGTATTATTCTCACGAATCATTTCTTAGAATATTGTATGGATTCCTATGACATTTTATACAATACTACAGTACTTGGTAATTTAATCAGGTGCAAACGAGCACCAACATGATATATGAGATCTTTTTTTCCACAAAAATTAAATGACATTGCATTTAATTAAACAATATTAGTACATGTTGTTGGTTTAATGACAGTTGCCTAATTACATTGCTTTAAGAAAAATTAATATTTTAGGATTAACACGAAGTTATTTACTCAATCACTTTTTTAAACAATTTTTTAAATGTAACTATTATCACTCCGTGTTCTTTAACTGAATCTAAACAGATCAGAATCATTGATTCCTAATTTTTCAATTAATTCTATAATTTTAATCTAAAGTATTTAATAAAATGTCTAATAAATTTATTAAAGCGCGAATAAAAAGGAAATGCTACTAATTAATCTCTCCATTTCCCAAAAAAGGAAGAGAATCTCTCATTGTAATCAAACAAAAAATTACACTGAAATTTAAATTAATAGATTCTCAAAATAAAAAAATGGAAATTAATTAGATAATTTACAACGCTATAAAAACCACACACTCACACCATCTTCATCTTCTTCATCATTCATCAAAATTCAAACCTCCGTCGCCGGCGTCATCCTCTCCGACCATGTCTCTAATCCAAGACTTGCTCAACCTCGACATCTCTGACAGCAACAAGGTCATCGCTGAATACATATGGTACACATCTTTGCGACTATTACCTCTGCTGTCATCCAGTATACCCGGAGATTTACTCGTCATCGTTGAAATCGTTGAATGTTTTGCAGGATCGGTGGATCTGGAATGGACTTGAGAAGCAAGGCTAGGGTACGGAGTTTTTTCTTGAATCCGAAGTCAAGGTTTAGGGACTTATAATTAATGTGTTGTTTTGAATTTTTTGTAGACGATTGATAAGCCATTTTCTGGACCTGCTGATCTGCCGAAATGGAACTACGATGGATCGAGTACTGGACAAGCTCCAGGAGAGGACAGTGAAGTGATTTTATAGTATGTATTTTAAATTTGATTCTTGATTTGTGTGTTTCATATATGCATCTCTATTTTCAGTTACTTTAATTTGACTTATGTTTTACCAAATCTATGTGTAGTCCACAAGCCATATTTAAGGATCCATTCAGGAGGGGGAACAACATATTGGTGAGTTGGTTTAGATCTTGCGATGCTATGTTGATTAGTTGTTTTGGATTGTTTAATTAGATTTTGAAATGATTGTTTTGTAGGTGATGTGTGATGCGTACACACCGGCTGGGGAGCCAATCCCTACCAACAAGAGATGTGAAGCTGCAGCCATCTTCAGTAAACCTGAGGTGGAGGCTGAGGTCCCATGGTGAGCTTGGTGTTTTTACCAGCTATGTTTTTTATGAGTATTAGATATATTGTTGGTGCGGATTATTTTGAACTGGATGGAGTGTGTGACTTGTTTTTATGAAATTTAGGTATGGGATTGAGCAAGAGTATACTTTGTTGCAAAAGGATGTTGCTTGGCCACTTGGATGGCCTATTGGTGGCTTCCCAGGACCTCAGGTATCTCATCTGTTGAACCAAAAGTTGGTAGCTATGTTGGCTGAGAATATTAGTTCTGGACCTTAATATTGTGTATCAAACTTTAAAATGTATTGAACTACTGATTATATACATGTGCCCTGAGGTGTAAGGTGTCCGTTTCTTGGTTTGATAAACACACAATTTTCGTGATCAGTGATATTTAACTCATATACCATCATACTGTCCAGTTATATGATTTGATCTTCAACTTGATCTTCTTCAACTTAAAACTCTGTCCAGTGATTGTTTGTGTTGAAACATCAAACATGGGTTGGTTCTATTTTTCACCCTACCATTTTGGTTATATTTATTGATTTTGGCCTAATCAGGGACCATACTACTGTGGTATTGGGGCTGAAAAAGCATTCGGTAGGGATATTGTTGATGCCCATTACAAGGCTTGCTTGTATGCTGGCATCAACATTAGTGGAATAAATGGCGAGGTCATGCCTGGACAGGTAAACCTTAGCTGCATTTTTAATAATTCCTTGAATAAGTTCCCTGCCACACTGTATGCATATTTAAGATTTTTGCAACCTTTTACTTTTTTCAGTGGGAATTTCAAGTTGGTCCATCTGTTGGCATTTCTGCTGGTGATGAGATTTGGGTTGCACGTTACATCCTAGAGGTACAATAAACATTCATGCCCCTTTAAAGATTGAATTTTTTTTAATGTTCCTATTTCATTTATCTGAAGACAACTTCTTTCAACATTCTCAATAACAGAGGATCACCGAACTTGCTGGAGTTGTCGTCTCATTTGACCCAAAACCCATCAAGGGTGACTGGAATGGTGCTGGTGCTCACACCAACTACAGGTTAGTTAGTTACTTACCCATGTGTTCTACATATCTGTCCTTAAAATGCTGAGTAACCTGACATTCGTTGTGATTGTTTCTTACAGCACCAAGTCCATGCGTGAGGAGGGAGGCTATGAAATCATCAAGCAGGCCATTGAGAAGCTTGGAATGAGGCACGCTGAGCACATTGCTGCTTATGGTGAGGGTAATGAGCGTCGTCTGACAGGAAAGCACGAGACTGCTGATATCAACACATTTAAATGGGTAATTTTTTCATTCAGCGGAAACAATCTTCTTTGTCCAAGATCTAGCAATAAAATAATAACCACATGTGACTATTCCTAATCCACAGGGAGTGGCCAACCGTGGAGCATCCATCAGAGTGGGGCGTGACACAGAGAAAGAAGGAAAGGGATACTTTGAGGATAGGAGGCCAGCATCCAACATGGATCCATACACAGTCACCTCTATGATTGCTTACACCACCATCCTCTGGGAGCCTTGAAGAACCACAACAGTCCATGCTGGTCATTTAATCACCTCATCATTATTACCATGATTACCTGGCCCCATTGTTCTTATTTCTGTCTCAGACTACTTGTTTTAAACTATATAGTTTTTCTTTTTTGGTATTCCATGGATATTAAATAAATTTGTGTTGATAATAACAAAGTTGTCATTTGTCTTTGCTACTCCTTTTGTTCCCTTATCACGGTTCTGCGTAGCCTGATACAATTGGTGACCTTAACTTATGCACGGTACTGAGTATTCTTTTCTATCTTCCCAAGGATGAGTCACCTCACCCAATTGGCATATCCAGCTCGCGTGTTTCTCTCTCTACCATCAGTTCTCTCTGGTTTGGTCGCCCTCCAGATGTTCTGAGTTTGTTGGCTTGAGCGGCTGCCTCTGCGAGCTGTATGGGTGTTGTTTGGCTCGGTTGTCGTCGCTGGCAGGTTCACAAATTCATCCTTTCACCGCCAACTTCGTCAACCGGAGTCCCGCTGTTGTGTTTTCAGGTTGTGGTTGCTGTTTTGGGTGGCTGCAGTTGTGGCCGCTGTCTTTTGTGGTGCTGTGCTCGGCTAGCGTCCGGACGTTAGCTGCCCGGGCTGCTGCTCTTGTTTGATGTGTTCTTGACGAGGCTGCTGTGTTTTGAGTGATGTGGTCATCGTCTTCCGGCTGTGTTTTTGGTCTGTTGTTCTGTTGTTCTGTTCTTGTTTGTACAGTTTCCTTCCTGCTGCTGCGTCTGCGGATGGCGACGGCCGGTTGCGTCTTCATCTCTTTCACATGCTGAGCAGATGGAGGATGGCGGAGTTTTTTGGACCTGTTACGTCTCCTTCACATGCTGCGTCGGCCGGTTGCATCGGCTGTGTTTTTTTGGTCAACGGTGGTTGGCGGTTGGTGTTGGCAGATGGCGTACGGCGGAGAGCGACGGCCGGTTTTCGCTGGCGTCGGTGTCGATCTCTGTCGGTCGGATAAGCTGCTTCGTGGCGTCTTTCCTTTGGCCACGTGTGGGTTCTATGGCCCAGTTGTCATGCTCTTCTGTTGACACGTTTCTTTGGTCCACGTGTGGTTTTCTTGGTTCAGTTGCAATTCTGTTTGCATGGTTCAGATGCAGAATTGGTTCAATTCATGGAACCGGCTGGATCTTTGTTTTCTTCTTTTGAACCAATTTCGTTTAGTCCATGCTTGGTTCTCTTCCGAGACTATCTATTCTGAAGTTCAACGTCGTCACCATTTTATTCTCACTGTGTTTTCGGAAGCTGATCATCACGGACGTACTTTAATTTCCAGTATATTTTTTTAACTCATTTTTGTACGTACCGAGGCGAAGTACTCGGTTTAGTTCTTAGTTTCTCTTTTCAATTTATTTGGACTAGACTGAGTCAGACTAACTTGTATTAGCCTTTAAGTCCTCGAGTTGTACGTCTGGTCTTTGGCCTTCAATCAAAAAAAAATGAAGATAACTTGTGCATTCCACATCATTGTGGATAAGGATGTGGAGAAGCACTCACTCCTTTACTCTCACCAATAAGGCCTGATTTCTGAAACTTGGAATCAGATTATCTTCTGAATGTTAGTTGTTACACGACATTAAATTAGCTTTATATGACGCTCTGATTAGCTGTTTTGTCTATATGCTCTGGCAAATTAACATCCTGACTCCAAGATTTTCTTTTTAAGCATATATGAATGTTAAGTTCTATTAAAAAAAAAGTATAAAAAATGGATAGCTTTATATAAGTAATTTTATAGCTAGCCAAGCAAGCACATGCGCATTTTCATCAAGGATTATGTTATGTACACCAGACGCACCAACACTTATGCTTCTCTGTGCATACCGACCCAATAGAGGAAGGATTCACTTTTGGATGGTACCAAAGGCATGAAGATTGACAAACGTATGCATTGCAATCAATTCTAGGAAACTCAAGAATCTCATTTGAGCAGCCTGAGTCGACGGCAATTGATGCTTTCATATTATTACCTGCATAACAAAATCGAGTGTCAGCGTTGCGATTAGCAGATATTAAGATGCTTGGGATTGTTTTAAATTTTCAAAACAACAACAACCTGTTGAGAATATGAAAACAATCAAAAGGATGGACAGACATGTCATGTTCTTCATCTTGTTTCAATCAGCCAGATATTACGTAGTAAATGAATATCAACACATTAATAAATATTTATATTAGGAGAATCATATGATATGGTTGATTGGGTTAGGATCGAGAGAAAGTAACATTTAAAACGGTGGCACTTAATTCTAATTTATAATTTTTAAATAAAATAGAAAATGAATAAAACTAAGTCTCACATGGTTTAATTGACTATTATAAATATAAATATTTCTTTTTTTAAATAAAGTGTTAAAATAACTCTCAAGACCTTGAAAGCCTTTCCTTGTTAGATATTTTGTAACAGCCATTTTTTGTTACTATAAATCTCAAAACGGTTGATGAATAAAAGTTTGGAAATTAAACGTATTTTACTATATGTATTCGTCCAAAATAACGCGAGTGTATTTAATGAGGCATTTTTGTTTGGACAACAATAAGTTTCATTTAGTAATTAATAACGTAAATGAAATAAAAGTTAACAAAGAGGGAAACACCGAAAATGAACAATAATTAAACAACTAGACACCACCATACTTATCGGCCTTCTATTCGTGGGGAAAAATTGGAAGGAAACAACTTAATTGTTGTGAATCAAATAATATGATCTCAAACGTTGATTTTTATTAATTTATTGTAACGCGTTATCTGATCTATAGGAGTATCACTTTTAAACCGACTGATTTTCAGTGTTCACCAATTAGGGAATCTAATCCGTACTAATGATCAGTGTTTTTGGTGCCAGTCATTAGAAAGTAAAAACAAAATTTTTAAAAAATTTGCTTTAAATTATGTGATTTAGGATTTAGAGTTTATGAGACATGATCAAAGTTATTTAATGAATTGTATCAATTATTTGAGATTACTATGTCTATAATTTGAGGTACTCGATTGTTTGGTCACCTCATATAAATATATTGCGCATTAAATTAGTAAAATATTGACGGATAGAGAACTTGAAAACAGAGTAAAGTCTTTAGTAAAGACGACACTGTTGTATATTTTAACAACCATATTTTCAAAACGATGTTGAATATACATGTCGAAAGCGCTTATTCACGGTATTTATTCTATAACTTAGTCTTTGTTAAATAGTCAAACTCTACTCGTGGAGAATTATTTAAATGTATTTTACTAGAATATCACATTGTAAAGGTGACATCATGATATATATCATATTATGGGGATGGTTTTCAGCCATTAATCTTTTCTATAATGATAAACTGTATGCTTTCCGACTCATTTCTTACTTATATTTTACAAAGTAGATATCGAAAAAATGCCTTTTGCAGAATTATTTAACTAAATAAAGCAAAAGTTGAAAAATTATATGTAAAAGAAAAGTATCATAAGTTAACATTCAAAATAATTGCTCCTTTCAAAAAATAATTTAACACATACATGTAAATATAACTAAGTACATTTTTATGGGTAATGCTAGCAAAAGAAGAAGAAAGGAGTATCAATACAGAAAAAGAAGTGTATTTTTGATTCCAGTACAACATCATACAACACATAATTAGGAGTGCTATTCTTGTCCATAGAAACCGTGTTTTTCAATGTAATGTTCGTATATAAGTGTACCACTAAAATTGTTACAAATGCAGTTAATCGTGTCACGCAGTCTCCCCCTAGAACACCGTTACCGTAATTTACAGTTTAGTATCATGCAAATTAGTGTCATATACTTTTCACCTAGACCACCCTTACTAATCATCCAGCAGCTCCGCACGTACACTCCTTTAAAAAGAGTTTGATTTGCCAACTGATAAGAAATCAATGAAAGGAACATCGATTGTTTTTTCCTGTTCAACCTCCTCTTCGTCCTTTGTATGATTGATAACTTCACTACTGGGGGATTTTGTGTTTATATTCATGAAATTATAGAACTCTACCGGATGATGATGATGATGACGACGAGTAGCAAGATCTTGACTTGAAAGGCCAACTTTTGTGCTTCCGCATAGTCCAAAATTAGACCCATAGAATCCATTGAAAATAGGCAGTAAGTGGTTGAAGCTGTTGGTCTTGAAGGGGTTATAATTATTTGTGGGCGCATTAGATTGAAGCTGCTCATGTACATTTGCAGCTTGAATAGCTTTCCTCCTGGCGTAAACCCTAGATCTCTCTCTACACCTTCTGGCCATGATCACATGCCAGTGATTCTTCACAGCATTATCTGTTCGACCAGGGAACATGCGAGCAATCACCGACCATCTGTTTCCATGGACTCGGTGAGATGCAAGAAGTCGTTCTTCTTCCTCTTCGGTGAAAGGGTTGCGGTTGATTTTGGGGTCTAGTTGATTGAACCATCTCAACCTACAGCTCTTTCCTGAATACATGTGCAATGCCTTTTCCAGTTAGTTGTTGTCTTTATGTGTTCAAGTCTTCAAATATTTTCAATTTAACATACCGTCAATATTACTTTTGGTCAATATGTTTGATCACTCAAAATTAGGTCATCTAAAGTTGAATGTGATATTAGGGTTACAAAGATAAGTTGGATGAATCATATGACTTTTAATTAATTAAGTGATTCAAATTCTCAAATTAATATACCATAAAGATTATGAATCAATTAAGATCAAATGATATAGTTAGTGTAAGAATCTCATAAAAAATCAACACCAAAAAACTACTAATCCCCTATCTAGAACTGACCTGATCTTCCCTGGAGATGTTCAGCTATAGCGTTCCAATTATGTGGTCCATATTTTTCTACTAGTTCTCGAAGCATTTCATCTTCAGCTGGCCTCCAGTGTCCTCTTGTGCCCATGTCGATCAATGCTGCCTGTCTCCCAACCAAAAGCTTCACAACACCCAAATCAGATATAATTAAACTTCAATGGTTTGAGGGGGCCTAGCCTCTCTTGACCTTCTTTTCCCTTGATCTGCTGATCAATCCTCTCGCTTGAATATCCGCAGTTATAAAATGAGCATGAAAGGAAGGGGACCAAAGAGGGTATATATAGAAAGAGATGGCTGTAGGAGCCTATTAAATGAATTAGTATATGATCCGTTAGGGAATGGAGAGGAAAGGAGCTGAGTTGAGAGGTTGGAGGAAGGTTTGGACTATAAGGAGAAAAAACGGTTGCTTAATTGGTGAGTTGAATTTTGTTATCCTCTCAACGTCTCTCCAAATTTTCTAACCTACAATCTCTCTACCTTAACACACACTTCCCATCCTCTCTACCATTCTTACCTTACTTGTAACTTAATTATAAATGACCTAACTGACTAGTTCATTTTTATCTCTATTAAATAGAAATGTGTCATTCTTGTGCTTAACAATGAACTAAATAACTATGAGAATTCAGATGATCCACTATTCGCAGAATACCCTATAGTTTCCTACCATCCTTTTCCTCATAACTTTTCCGAAAAGAAAACCTAATTGGCAAGTTTATGAAATATGTTATTAGTTCTTGAGAGATCTGCTGTGGTTTGGATAGTTATTATTAGGTGGGACATCTGTGATCTGGTTTGTCTATAAGACGATTCATCCTTAAATGGATAACCAGATAAGTTCATTTTATGCTGAGCAAGCGGACTGTTTATTCATCTTGTAAAACATGAAGTGCGATAAAATATGCAGTTGTTCAATTTAAATACAGTTCAGCATCATATATTATTGTTGTCTCGTGATTATTCATATATGTAGATTTGAGTCATTTTTGGTGGCTATCATTTCTCGTTTAGGGCAGTGAACAAATCATCTAAGGCGGCGAACAAACTAGTAGTTCATATGATTTCCAACATGTTGACAAATATGTCTTCCTCAGGTTGGTCAACGTAGTTTGTATCCTCTTTTCTAAGTACAGAATTTGATCTTTTGAAAAAGTGATCAACATTACCTATCATTTAAGATAAAAAAATTGTACATATGACTAGGTTCTTAATTACTTAGTGTACTACTTTTTTAGACGCCCAAATATGAAATGTGGACGTACAGTATGAGGCACGAGGAGTACAAACATTGACATAAACACAACTTTTTTTACTCTACGGAGACGTCAACCAAAAATTTACAATTCATCTTACTGTTTAAAAAATAAGGAAATAGGTTAACCAAAAGTGCTATAGATAGCTATGTCCAGGTTTGAAGGTACTTATGTTTCAAGAATGTACATAAAACATCATAAACAGATTGGAGGAAAACCTGATTAGGTGGATGTTTCAACACTGATACACATGTAAATAGTTAATAAAGGAAAATTAGTGACAAAAAGTGGTTGGGGTTGAGGAGAGATGTTGACACGAAGAGAGATGTACAAATGTATATTGAATAGGTTGGTATTATAGTTAGACTAGTGATAGATGATATGTTGTTGTTAATAAGTGAAATGTGTTTAGGGTTACATAAAAGTGTTGATAACCTTTTCTGACCTAACTAACATTAACTTACGACCACCCTCAACTGCACGTGGACACTGATTTCAGACAACAGACATCACAACTAAACAGACAATCTCACTTCACAACTTCAACTAAATGCTTTTTTAGAAATAAGATTATAATAATTTCAAAGCAATATCCTACTAATTGATTCTTTCATTTTAGTAATAACAATATCCTAATAATTGATTCTCTCATTGGAACGAAGCCCAATACATTCTGCGGCCCAAGATCTTCACGCTACCTTCAGCCCAACCTCTACCGATAGTTCTGTTGCAATTCTTTCGGTACACACCGACATTAAACTGTGGTGTTGATGACTTGATGTCCTAAAAGCCCACCTCTCTCTCTCTCCCTCTCATCCTGCCAATACTCCCGTCTCCGTCTACAATTCAAGCATTGACGCTCCGCCGCCGCAAAAGGGTATGCATGATTTCCCTTAATTTCATTAAATTCTAAACTAAATTTCGATTCTTGGTTGCTTATTGAACTCAAAAGAGTCTTACTGTTTGTATGTGTTTCTTGGTTGAGCTGTTAGAATCTTGATGCATACAGTCGCAGCAGATTCTGAGGAAGTTGTTAAAAGGGTAGTGAAACCCTAAGTTGATTTTATCATAACTGGATTTTTAGAAGTTGTGAAACCCTGAATTGATTGCTTGGTATGTTTGAGATGCCAATTTGGGGCTTTCTTGGTTATTTGTTGATTTCGTTAACTTTCACAAGAGCGGCATTCTGAGATACATTAGCTTGATCAATAGTAAGGAAAAGATGGAATAACTTGAATTGATATCTAGCAGCAGGATTTGAAAGTTCAACTTTTTGAGTCAAAACTGGACTATAATTCAAGTGGGATGAATACTAAAATGTTTTGCATTTAAATCATTTTGTTGGCATTTTGTTTTAGATGTATTGCTACTAGTGTTTGATTAGTCATGTGATGGAAGTTTGTATCTTATTAATGTTCAGGAACCTGCGCTAGACACATTTGGAAAGTGTAGTACTCTGTTGGAAGCTCGAGATTGCAGGCAAGATGGATGATTGGGGTAACAGTTCTGTCTTTGTGTTTCTTCTTATTACTGTGCCTTTTCTTTTTATAAAACTCGTGATGATCATTCTTTGCACTTTGTTTTGGAAGTGGTTCCAACTGAAAGTATCTGCTTGTTAAATTCAGTAAATTTGAAGTGAGTTGAGTGACAGTGGAGGACATTTAATCAATCCTGGTTTCCTAATGTGCAATTTGATTCGCACAAACTTTAAAGTACTAACATATTAGATACTTGCAAATCGTATGGTAAAATTAAAACTTCTGGAAATCACTGCTTAATGGGTGTGTTTGTGTTCACTTGCACTTCCCAACTGTTTCATTATTTATTATTCACTGTTATTTGATATGTCTCAGAGGATCAGCCTGCTCCGCCTGTTCTTAAAAAAGAACTATTGAAAAGTTCTTGGGATGACGAGGATGTAGATGAAAATGAAGTGAAAGATTCATGGGAAGATGAGGAGGATGAGTCAGCTCCACCTCCAGTATGTTGAATTTTATATGATACCCTACATTTTCATCACATTGTTTTCTGCTAAACAGTCTAGGTGTTGGATCTTCGCTAAATTCTTGATAAGCACTTTTATTTTAATCGATACTGTATAGGTTCGATGTTGATATCGAATGTATCAGGTCGTTGCTGCTCCGGAACCAAAGCCTGCGAAGGTTTCCAAAAAGGTGGAAGCAAAGGTTGGTGGTAAGGAAGTGAAATCATCCTCAGCAATCAAGGAAGAGCCATTTGATCCTGTTGCAGAAAAGCTACGCCAGCAAAGGTGACAATGGTTATTTTTACATTTGTTTTTCATAGTTTCGGTTTTTTGAGTCACTATTTCCAACCTTAAAGAACAATAAGGCCGGGATTAATTTTTCACTTTTGTATCATAAGGCTTGTTGAAGAATCTGACTACAAGGTCACCGCAGCGCTGTTTGGTAAAAAAGGTGATGAGAAGTCTCTTGATAACTTCATTCCTAAATCGGAAAGTGACTTCATGGAGTATGCAGAGCTGGTATCCCATAAGTTACGCCCGTTTGAGGTAATGAATTTGAAACTGAAAGACAGCGTTCCATTGTGTATGCCATATGATTTTTATAAACCGTTTTTGTTCCTGCTGTTTAGAAAAGTTTCCATTACCTTGGACTCCTTAAGGCCGTAATGAGGCTATCAATGAAGAATCTAAAGGCAGCTGATGCAAAAGAGATTGCAACTTCAGTCACTGTGATTGCTAATGATAAGCTGAAAGCTGAGAAAGAAGCGAATGCAGGCAAAAAGAAAACAGGTATTTGTTACACTTTCATTTTTAGTATGGATTGTGATAGTGTGATAACATTAAAAATAACATAAATGAGTACACAGTTGTCTTGATGTCGTTTGTTTGTTTCAAACAGCTGCAAAGAAGAAACAGCTACAAGTGGACAAGCTGGATGATGAGGCTGCTGAAGTGTACGATGCACTTGATGATGACTTCGACTTCATGTAACTTCAGCCAAGTCAGGTGACCTACTGTAAAGGATACGCTGACCAGGCTAATGGGCAATATGTGAAAGACAATTATTTCACATCCGTTACTTCACAAAATTTTTGTGTCTGCAAGTTCCCACTTTTGACGCTTGGTTTCATTATTTGTGTTATTGCTTGTTGTGTGTCACATTCTTGATCAATATTGGTCGACATTTATATATCTCTCTTGGATATTGAACTCAAAGAGTTTCAGGTTATCCATAGGAATCATGCGTGATACTAGTGACACTCATCGTCCTGCCAGAATGCTAATTTCAGGTTTGTGATGCATTTCTTCTCTAAAGTTGGTAAATGTATACCACTAACTCTGTGCACACATGACCCCTAATAATGAAACGTTTCCAAGTTGAATCAGTATATTTTACTAATTATGAATCAAAGACTATTGTAATCGACAGCCTAGCAATCAACAAGCGTAATCATCCATTGATAGCTGCTCTCTGTGTATGCTATATACCCTTTTAACTAAATGATATTTATCAATATTAATCGTTGAATTGAATGGTCGTCTAAATTAAAGCTAATAGTATCTCAAAAAATTGAAATGTCATATTTCCGTTATCAAAGGATTAATTGTTGCATCCATTGTTTAAACAAGTATAAGTTCCGATGTAATTCTTTAGTTGTTTGATTTTAAATGAATGCATCATGTTAAACAAATGGACATAAATATATGAAATAAACAAATCGTCACAGACATTACCACTTGATATACGATATGTAATTTCATCACAGTTGTATTAAACGACGGCGTCTCGAATCTATTGTCGACCACCGTCCTTCCAATCGCCGATCGTCCGCACCCACCTGGCCACCTGTTCACGTATATCTTACCTACCGGCATCGTCTTTCTTCTCAACCACTCTCCTTTAAACCGTTTTAATCGCACCGTTTCCGTCCCCAATTTCATGAATTAGGGTTTCTAGAGTGAAACGGTTTGTGAGCGAGCGATGGCGATCGCGTTGATGTTTGGATTTCTACTTGGAGTAGTTGCGATTCTGGTAGTGGAAGGTTTTTTTGTGCTGTATTTGATTAGGAAATTGAGCAGGAAGAATCGGATTTATGAGAAGGCGTTGGAGAAGGGAGGTAGAGGTGAATTTGGCGACCTGGATGTTCAGCAGTCGCTTGATTATGCTTTCAGGAAGCAGGTTTGTTTTTCTGGAATTTTTGATTGATAGCAGTTTGTTTAGTTATTTTAGGTAACAAGTTGTGTTGACTGGTTGCATAGAAATGAATCAATTTAGGTTTATAGATGATTTGTGGAAAGATGAATTGGGAAAAATACTCACTTGAGATGTGTCTTTGTGTTATTGTTTTCTTTGTTTGAGCAAATTCTTTTTTAAGCTTAACTGGATTGCATTTTTGTGCATTCTTTTTCTGCTCGGATGTACGAGTTGGCATTTCTTTTTTGGAAATGCCTCACTATTGCATGTTTTCTGAGGTTGCAGTTTGAATAAAAAGATATTGACTTCAGTTCTATTAATTTGTTTTCAGAGCCTTTTGAGTTAGTTGTATTTTATTTGTCAGGGGACTGTTTGGGTTTTGGAGCCTGAAAAACTTGCAAAAGCCACTCTGGACAAAGGAACGAAAGAACAGAAAAAGAAAAAGGAAGTCTTTGAGGTTTCTCCAGTCCGAAAATATGCTAAGATAGTTGATCGAGTACTTAATCTTTCTGGCGATTCAAGTGATTCATGTATAAAAATTCTTCTCAAGGGTTGCACTGTTGAAGCTGTGTCGGCTACGAGCATGCCTTCTAAAAAATGGTAAATGAACTTTGATTTCGTGCTTCTTTCTTTTCGGTATCATGGTGTTTTGATCGATTGCAGTGAGTTATTGTTGACTTTACTCTAACCCTTCACTATATTTTTATAAGTCAGTGGCATTCATTTACATGGTTATAGCATCACTCTTGAAAAGCATATCGGAGACTGACTTCAGTTTCTATGACTATGGCTATTCATATTTTGATGCACATGTCCTGGGTTTGCAGTCCTTGTTCATTCTAATTTTTAAAAAAGCAACCTATTTCGATTTTGCAAAAATTTTATGCTTGGACTATATGTATTCATTGAGTCCCCATAACAATCAATTTGAAGTTTTGAACTGCCATAACGGGCGACTCATTGATAATCAAAGGGAAAATAGATGCAGCATATCAGTAATATGCCTTGAATAATATTTCAAAACGGGATAAAACTTCTGATTTTGCTTAATTTTAGTAACTTGTGTAATCGAATCGACAACTATATAGGTTTTGTGGAGAGCTCAGCATTTATTGCAGATCATCTATTGCTTAGCAATCCGAATGAAATACAAATGATTTTCAAGTGGAAATGTTATATCTTATAGTAATTCTTAAATTTAATTTGATCACAGGGCAAAAAGGTATCCTATTAAAATCGAAAGTAGGACATCAACTCTTTATAAAGGAAGCAAGATCTTTTATATTTATCTTGATACCAGTTGGGAGAAGGAATCATGGTGCAAGGCCCTTCGGGCGGCCTCATGCGAGGACAAGGAACATCTGAATTCACTCGTTTTATTAAGCAAAGAGTTCAGGAGTTACCTATCATCCTTAAATTCTGGCTATCCGTCACTGCTCAAACCGTCTGCCGAGTCTTATGCAGATATTGTCGAGAAAGATAACAGGCTTGATGATTCATCATCAAAAGTTCGGGTTTTTCTGAAAAGGCTTGCAAAGAAAGCGTCAAGGAACTATGATTCAAAGGTAAGCTCAGGTTCAACATCATCCCGGGAGGACAAAAGGTTTGGTCTGAGGTCTCAGTCATTTCAAGAATCAGTGTCAGCATCTAGCGTGCCCAAGGTGACTCCACCATCAAAAACACGTAACAATTTGGCGACAGAGAAGATGGCTTGGAGATCGACATCCTTTTCTGCCCATTCAGACCAAAACCATGTTACGACAAATTCTGATGCCGAAGCCGATGAAAAAGTTTCTGTTGATGAAGGAACACTTTGTTGGAATTTATTACTCTCCCGTCTATTTTTTGATGCTAAAAGAAATGATGATTTATGCACGTTCATACAAGCTAGGATTCAGGTACTTGCTTTACTTCAGGATCTGGTTGATATACTTTGTGCTCACAATCTATTTGACTTATTCATGAGCTGCTAAATGACTTGGGCTGCTAGTACAACATGCTATAAGCAATTTTCTCCTCTTCAGTTTAGAATTCTCTATCCATTTTCATAAGTCATATATTTTTTTCACTTTCTTTGAGTTGAAAATGTTCACCTACACAAAATTTTCTCTTTCTTGTTATTATATTATACCACTGTCCATCAATGTCTCTAGATTTGGTTCCCACAAAAACATTCAGTGTTTGATGAAGCTCCCTTGTCACATTGTATGGGAAATGGGAATGTGACTTTCTTTCAATTGATTGAAGCTTTTCTGCTTGGCTTGTTTTTCTTAAAAATCAATTCTGCCATGACCTACTTAACCAATCCTTAATGGTGTGACAGAGAGCATTATGCAACTTGAGGATCCCCAGCTATATTGGTGAGGTCAGTTGTACGGGTGTAAAACTTGGAGACCTGCCGCCTTGTATCCTTGCTATGAGGGCCTTCCAACTGACTTAAATGAGATATGTGCCTTGGAGATCGACGTGGTTTATTCTGGAGGGTTTGTATTGGACATTGCAACACGACTAGAAGTTAGAGAATTGGAAGTTCAAAAAGAGTCAAACTCTGTCAAGGAGATTTCATCCGGTCTTCTTGAAGAGTACTTGGGAGAAGAGTTAAAGCTTTCAGAAGGAATAGCAGATGTAGTAGCGGAAGCAAAAGACGAAGATGATTCAATAAATGGTTAGTTGCTGCCTATATCATGTGCTTGCATAAAAATGCATTAGGTTCTCTCCATCATTAGCTACTTCGGTGGTTGTTTTTATTTTTAGTGTAGTATTGGCTATTGGGATCAAACTATTTGACCCTGAATTCATGCAGTTCCTGATGACTTGTTGTGTTGATTTGAAAATTGAAATATGTAACGTCTCAGTTTCTTTTTACAGATGCTTCAAAAATTACTAAAGGCGGCGCTGTCCCCAAATGGAAGTCCATTATAAACACTGTAGCCAAACAGGTGTCACAGGTTTGTAGTCAGTCTACTGCATCTGTACTTGTATTACTCTGATCATTAGAAAGTTTTTATATAGTTGATTGTTTGAGGTGCAAGAGATTGCTTCAAAAATTGAGTTTGAAGTTTATTCTTGTCTTTATATCCTAATATAATTCTAAAATTGGTGTGAGAGCGACCGTGGCGTGTACTAGATTATGAAGATTTTGAATGAATAATTTAATCTTTTGCAGTGTATTAATAAAAGGGTACTGATTCAACGTTGTTCATTTCTTTTTTGTGGAATATTAAGGTTCCTATCTCATTAGCAATAAGGATAGCTTCCCTTCAGGGAACTCTACAACTGCGTATAAAGCCACCGCCATCTGATCAGTTGTGGTTTGGATTCACATCAATGCCCGAGATTGAGTTTGATTTGGCATCGTCCGTGGGGGACCATAAAATCACTAACGGGCACCTTGCATTATTCCTTATCAACCGGTTTAAGGTATTAGATTCATTTATATTTGTATTTTTACAGTACGTTCAATTATGCTTACTAGTGTGTTATGATGGTGATATCGGTAATGGCTTTCGGATGCTGTCAAGTCACAGCTGACCCATATTTCTTTTCCAGACAGTTGTTCGAGAAACTTTAGTGCTTCCTAACTGTGAAAGTATTTGTATCCCATGGATGTCAGCAGAAAAGAATGATTGGGTGCCACGCGAACTTGCACCATTCATTTGGCTTAATCAGGATACAAATTCTTCAAGCAGCATGCCTGATGTCCGTAGTTCTCATTCTGGAGATCATAAGACACCAAAACATGATAGTGTCAAAGAAAGCGTTGGCAAATTTGAAGAAGATGCCCCACAAATTCCAAAACAAGAATCTGGTCAAGGGACAAACTGTGAAATCTCTGATGCTTTGACAGTTCAGCGTATTTTTCCCAAGCCACCTTCTGGGAGCTATCAATCTCTAAAAGAGCTGAAGACACCTTTGTTGAAGAAGGATAACAACCCATCACATAATATTGAACAAAAAGAGACAATGGGGGGGCCTGCAACATCGAGCAGGTCAATACTTCCAACAATTGAAGACAGAAATCTTCCTATAGAAGATGATGATAGTAAAACAAAGAAATGGGGCAGAAGAGCAAAAATGCTTGATTTGGGAAAAAAGATGGGTGAGAGACTTGAAGAAAAAAGGCGAGAACTTGAAGAAAAAAGCAGGTCTATTGTTGAGAAGATGAGAGCGCCAGGAAACAGTTCATAATGGAATATAGAAATTTTTGTTTATGAATTCATACAAATATTCTCCTCCTCTACACATTCCCCAGTAAAGGATAGTGTTGCCTGTACAAAAGAAAGATGTTGCATTCATTGAAGTTGAAGTTATGTTTGAGTAACTATCCTCTGCACAACTAAGTCCTTATTGCTTATTGGAAGGAACCATTGGTTGGAACCGAATCCGGTGCAGCCACTTTCAGTGCTGCCATGTGCTGCAAATTTAAAAGTGACGTAGTTTTATATAGCTTTTAAATAAAACTACGTAGTTTAATCTAAAATCTATAATTGCAAAATGACCCATTGTCAAAACGACGTCGTTTTTAAGATCAAACGACATCGTTTTAACTCGCAGTTTTTGGCAGGACAGCACTCGATCTGATTCCCCATTGGTTACAATTGGTTGCAAGCAAAACCAATTATTTGTGATTGAAGTCGATGGATGAATTTATCGTCTCTTTAACAATTATAAGTTATTTAGTTATATTGATCAGACCTGTTAAAATGTTTACATTTGGAAATTAATTTACGGGGTCTCATTCATGCTTATTCTTTCTTCACATAGACACTAATCTGACCCCATCAACTGGGCTTCTGGTTATTCTACTGTTCAATATATCTTATAAGAAAATTTCAATGTCCAATTGTAGTGAGTGAAACCTAAAAGATTTCCAAGTAGGTGTCTCAAACAAGTATCCCAAGTTAAACCATGAATCAATACTGCAATGTTAACCAAATGAACTCATTAATAAAAACAAATACACAAATGGGTTTCAAGCAGAAACAAATATAGTGAATATGAGTTAACTCTTTGGCATCAATTTCCACTCTCAATATCCTCAATCCTCATCAACACCTCACTCATTTTCGGCCTCCTCTCCGGATTCAGCTCAGTGCACTCAAGACCAAGCTCGAACAGCTTCTTACCCACATCCAACATATCCTTCGACCGGTCTTCAGTAGCCACTTTTCTAACCCACGCCACCACCTCCTCAGCTGATGTAGTTCCATCATCCTCATGCTCAACCTCTCCATCACCTTTACCCCCACCGTACGGGTTTCTACCAGTAATGATCTCAAGTAGCACAATGCCAAAGCAATACACATCAGCTTTGGTAGTTGGTTTTTTGAACTGAGAAAACTCAGGGCAAATTCCAACTGCTAGTTTTTGTGAGACTTTACGAGATGGGAAGAGAGGCAAGTAGCCGAAGTCTGTCAGTTTGGCTTTGTAAGTTCCTCTGTTTTGATGGAGTAGGACGTTGGATGACTTGAGGTTACCGTGTGGAACTCCTCGGTCAGGCTGAGGTGGTGAGTTTAGGTGGAGAAAGTTGAGTCCCTTTGCAATGTCTTTTATTATATTCAGTCTTGACTTCCAATCCAATGGCACCCTTCCTGCTACTCCTGATTCTAAATTTCATAACACAAATTTGGTTGAGAATTGTATGCAGAAAAATTATTACTTAAGAGTCAAGTTACTGTGAAAACATGTCAAAACAACTTATATACGATATTCACTCATATCGCACAAATTCCAAAAATTAAAAATGTTATGTGACAATTATAATTTTAAGCCAAGAGGTTGGAATTGGAATCATACCATGTAAGAGATCATACAAGTTTCCATGGGGCACAAACTCAGACACCACCAGCTTCTCATCCCTTGAGTAGTAAAATGATATAATCTGAACAACATTTTCATGCTTCAGCCTTCCAAGTATTTGCATCTGCTGTAGATAATCTTTCTTGTTCAACCCATTCACTTCTCTAAGTCTTTTAACAACCACAACTGAGCCTGTTTGGAGCACCGCCTTGAAAGTTGTGCCAGACTTACCTTTCCCTAACACTGCAGCTGAGGCTTTTAGTAAGTCATCCAAGTCAAAAACTGGCGTGCTTTTATCAAAGAATTGTAGCTCCACTGTTTTCTCCACTTCGTCTACGCCTTCTGCGTGTGAGATTTTTTTCTCTTCCCAAGACGGCGGGGATATTGGTTGTGCAGAAAATGCTACAAAAAAAATTCAGTCAGTAACATAATTTTAGTACTATCCATAAATTTTATTTTTGGGAGAATGAGTTTACCGGAAATATGCTGCCGTTCGACGTCATTTTTCTTACGGGCACCTTTATATAAACAAAAGAAAGCAATCATTGCGGAAATGGGAACAAATGCTGCAGCTGCAGCGATCAGTCCAACACTCCATGACTTCAGTTTCTTGTCATTTCCACTTCCATTTTGTGATGGCCTTCTATATGCTGGTGGTGGAGGAAAATACCTTCTGCGGCCAGCAGGTGATGGAGATGCAGGAGGTGGTGGAGACTGTGGAGGTGGTGGAGGAGAAGGAGGAGGAGCACACGGCTTCCCTAACTGATTCCCACAAAGATTTGGATTGTTTTTCTCAAAGGAACTTTTTGAGAATCTCCTAAGCGTGCTTGTTTCAGGAATTTGGCCATCCAAATTATTATTCGAGACGTTGAATACGTAAAGTGAGCTTTGATTAAATGGTGGAATGCTTCCATCGATATAATTCTCCTCGAGCTCCAAAATACTTAGTCTTTGTAAGTTTATATACCCATATGGAATATTACTCGAAAACTGGTTTTGTGACAGAATCAGGTGTTGCAAGTACTGGAAGTTGGATAAATCAGGAAGGGAACCGAATATCGAATTTTCCTTCAAGCTAAGTCTTGTCAGGTATGTAATGTTGTACAGAAATTTAGAAGGGAGAGAACCTGTCAATTGTAATCCATTTAAATTGACTTGAACTACATGCCAGTTGGAGCATGTGATCCCTGCCCATCTGCTCTGCTCACTTCTTCCACAAGGAATTCCTGTCCAATTTGCGCGTAGATATGCAGCAGTTGAGTTGAACGCGTCCCTGAGACGCAGAAGTTCATTTCTTTCTTCCGGGTAATATTCATTCGAATTCCTAGCTGCTAAAAGATTTGATAATGAAACTACCATCAACATAAAAATCAGCTTTTGAAAAGTACTCATTTTTCCTCCGAAAACTCAGATGGAAATGACAAGTGATAGATTAATTTGAGGATCAAGAAATTGACAACTGTGTCATATTTCAACTGGTTGGAAAAAGTGGAAAACGGAGAGGAAGGCTGAATAAGATAGAGGCACCAGTTGGAAGAAAGAATCTCTGAAATATTATGCTTGTTATGACATTTACTTATATATAACCTGACATAGGTTGTGTCGTGTTGCTTTGTTTTAAAACCTGTTTCTTTGGATTATGATACAAGTTTTTATCAGTTTTAGATATCTGTCAGCATCGTATATCCTAGTCAAACTAATCCCAGCATGCAAGCCACATTTCGTTCTGTAAGACAAAAGCATTTCTCTAGTAGCTGATGCTGATGTCGGATATAATACAATACTGTATGTATTGGTCATCTGAAGATTACTAGGATTTGAAATGGTTGTTACAATTTGGTAGGAAACAAGGTGCAGAGGTTGCTGCAGACAGTTGGACTAATACCCAACTAACTATCAAATTTGAAGGGTCAAAAACTAGTTGTCCAGAAAACAGCTACATGCTTAACAATGATGTCTTACAGAATGAAATGGCTGCTGATCTTGGTGAAGTTGCTCACTTGTAACATTTCAGTTGGAAGCTGCCTTGTTGCCAAACTAAGCTTAGATACATTTTAGGTAAGAGTGAAAAACAAGTCAGCTAGAGTTTTTTAATTATATCCAGAGGCACTCGAATTGAGATGCGACAAATGTCAGATAAATAACAGGGAGAAAATAGAAGACAAGAGTACTCAAAGTTTTGATATTTGAAATATTTGATTACAGTGGCTTGTTTTTAAGGTAGTTAGCCTCTTCAAGGAAATATAGCAGTTCAGAAAAGAAATGGAAAATTCTCGGGGGAATATTCTTCTACTTTGGTTCTCTATATACTGGTTACAGTGGGTAACTAATCTTCTTAATGAATAACTGGCTTCAAGGGATGGGCTCTCAAAGCGGAAAAATCAAGTCCAGCATCCAATTCTTCGTCAATTTCTCCTACAACGCTTCTGCAATAATCAAATGGCAGAAGAAACTATGAGCTGATTATAGACTGGTCTGTTTTTTGAAAAGAAAATGCAAGAAAGGGGGACAAACAAGAAGCTAGAAAGGAAATAAGAAATTTCTCACATGTTGTCTCCCCTAATTATGTACAGCCCCAACACGTGCTGTTGAACGCCTTCCTGAGAATTATATTACTAAAATTGTAAGGGTGATACGAAAGATGAAATACACCGAGGAGAGATCTAATCTGACATCTTGAATAAAATTAAACACAAGTTAGATAGCACATAAGTAATTAAACACAAGGTCTTCGTGTGTAACCATATCAATTTAATGCTTGACCAGAATCGATTGTTGTTTCAAAGAAATAGAGTAACAAAAACAACCACATTACCCTTTAACGTAAGAAATTAATATCAACAAACAAACCAAAATAAAATGAAGGACACACCTTTGTGGAATAAACACGCTCATGCGATTCATCAAGGATAATATTCGTAGCTTGGTCAAACCCCTTCAATACGCCCTATATGTGCAAGCTCAACATGTAAATATCAAATACCACTAATTTTAAAAATATGATGCATTCAATACAGCTTACCACTATGTTGCGACCATCATTCGTGATGACCGAGATTTGTTCTGCAGCAAGACAATTATAAACAATAAATTCAAAATGAAGACAAATGCAAGTAAATACGCAAACTGAAGCAGTGAGTTCCAACTTACGATCCACGAGTGATTCCAGTCCAAGTCCACCAGACATTTTGCAGAGACAGATTAAACCCTAACTGTTCAACATGAATTAAAGAATACCAGTTTATAACAAACCCAAAAGACTGAATAATCAGAAATTTATAACTCACCGGAGTCGGAATTGAATGTCGAACGCGGCGGAGTCGCTTGAGCAGAACACAAAGATTTCTTCTTTACGACTCGTTTGTTTGTGCCCTAGTCGCCCTTCATGGACTCAATCGATTATTCAGAATTTACATATCAGCCCTTTAGTTAATCTATAATTAGTTACCCCTAACTGGTATTTCTTCATTACAATTTTACCCCTTTAGGTGCTTCTATTCTCATCTGTTCTCCTACATCAAGGACTAAATTGAAAATATACATAAACATCCAGTCGCTACTACTCGGACTCACTCGGGTTTAACTATTGACAAGTGAGCCCTAGTAGTTCGTATATAATCTGTGAACACCGATCAAAGTATTCTTTAATTACAAATCGACTCCCTGAGTTATGATGTCTTGTTTTCGGGGGCGTCTGCGATACATAAATTTCACTTTTTCGTATGCTGTCCTGAAGAAGAAAGAAGGCGATGCTTACCAGGTACGCGTAGTTTTATTTGATTCCCGATTCGGCGTTTTGATCAGCATTAGCTTTTATTGAATGAAATTAAACAATTGATTTAGTTTCTGTTGCGCAGTGTGTTGTTGAGACTTGAGATCGCCGATCGGATTTCTTTTATATTTAATTTTTGCTTCAGAATTGTGTTGATTGTATTCTGCTTGGGATTTCCATGGTTGATTTTGAGTTTTCAGCTCTAATGAGTGCTGCAAAGCTTTTTGATTCGTTGCAAAATGGAAGTAAAAACGTGCCATTTAGATAAATAGATCATTCGGATATTTAATTTGGATTTCATTTGATCAGCATGTTGTTGAAAATGTTCATTAGGTGGCTTGTCAGTTGTGTATCTTAATACAGATTAATTGAGTTAGAAAGAGAAATATTCCATCTGCTAATTCGTGCTTAATATTTAAAGAAATGGTTGTTTCACGGATTTCTTACATCTCAGGTTTCTTGAAAGTTAACTGCATGCGAAAAGGAAAGAGTTTTCATACACTTTGCAAGAGTGACAGCTGAGGTTTTGCAAGGGAGGAGACAAGGTGAGTGTTTGTTTGGAAAATAGGACCATCCCGTATATGGTTTTTAAATTTTTGATAGGTTAAATATCTAACTGATTTCTGTTGCATGTGAAGGAAGGTAGGGAAAAGTGTTGATTAAATCTAATTGGGAGTTGTAAGTGTGAGACAATGGGAGGTCCAAAGAGGAGAGTGGCATTTATACTGATTGACGGGTTGGGAGATGTCTCAATTCCAAAGTTTGGGTATAGAACACCTTTGGAAGCAGCTAATATTCCAAATTTGGATGCTATTGCTGCTTCTGGTATAAATGGTCTCATGGACCCTGTTGAAGTAGGGTTAGCTTGTGGAAGTGATACAGCTCATCTTTCTTTACTGGGTTATGACCCAAGAGTTTATTACCGAGGCCGTGGTGCTTTCGAGTCCATGGGTGCTGGATTGGCTATGTCTCCTGGAGATATAGCTTTCAAGGTACATACTATCTAACTTACATACTATTCCACTTTTGATTTGCGTTAGATACTAGATAGTTGGTCCATTTTTATATTACTTGACACGGTTCTTCACTGACAGTAATTACATTTGTCCTGCATGTCCTCAATATTTATGATAATATAAGATCAACATGTCGAGAGATTTAGTTGCAAAACTTTAGATGGAAAATTAATGTTCATTACTTCCTGCTTTCAGTCCAACTTTGCTACTTTGGATGAGACTACTGGTATTGTCTCCAGTAGGAGAGCTGACCGGCATTTTGAAGAGGAAGGGCCAATACTATGTGCAGCACTCGATGGAATGAAGCTGCCTTCTTTCCCTGACCATGAAGTTAGAGTCCGGTAAATCTACACATCTTACAGTTTCTTTCAAATGAATGTTTCTGCTAACACAGTCACAGCCTTCACTATCACTGTTAATAGATCCAAAATAACCTAAGAAGTTTTATTTATGTAATATGTTATCAGGTATGCCACAGAGCATAGATGTGGAGTGGTTGTGAAGGGACCTAGACTGAGTGGAAACATATCAGGGACAGATCCCTTAAAGGATAATCGTCTTCTTTTGCAAGCTAAACCACTGGACGACACAGAGGAAGCAAAATTTACTGCTGCGGTTGTGAATGAATTATCCAAGGAAATTTCTCGAATTTTAGTTAGTCATCCTCTCAACGCGAAACGGGCTGCAGAAGGGAAGAATATTGCCAACCTTGTGCTCTTGCGTGGCTGTGGCATACGTATCGAGGTAACTACACACACTTTTTTAAGGACATTGAATGATAGAAGACATTACTCGTCAACAAGTTGTTTAATGAAATCAGTTGTATTACATATATCTTTAACTCGGGTAAAAGGAAAGTGTTACACTGGCTTTCAATGGAAGAAATTTTTCCCGATTTTTTCTTATGTGGAACACATAATGCAGGTTCCACCATTTAAGGAACAACATGGATTATTACCCTGCATGGTGGCTCCCACTAAAATTATTGCTGGTTTGGGACTATCTCTTGGCATAGATATCTTGGAAGCTCCTGGAGCAACAGGGGATTATAGAACCCTGTTAACATCAAAAGCAACAGCTATAGCCAAAGCACTCTCATCCCCTCTAGAGTCATGCCCCAATGTCTTTGTGCCAGGAGAGAATGAGCACAAACTTGGCCCCATGAATGGTTTTGATTTTGGCTTTCTGCATATTAAGGTGGGACATGGAATATCTTTGATACCTCACATTTCTTGGTATCTATTAAATAGTTTGATATTCATTTCAATTCACTTTGGAAAAACAATTACTCATGCATGCACTCTTATGTGCAACATAGAACACTAGTTTTTAACTTATGCATATAAATCAATCATCATATTTTATATGAATACTTGAATGGTTTCACAGGCAATAGATGACGCTGGACATGATAAGGCTAGCCTCTTCAAAATAAAGGGTTTGGAAGCTGTTGACAAAGCCATATCTCAATTAGCTAGACTTCTTTTGACAGCACAAGCAACCGGAAACTTTCAGTTCTTCTTGTGCGTCACTGGGGACCACTCTACCCCTGTCGAATATGGAGATCACAGCTTCGAACCAGTTCCATTTGCATTGTGCCGACTGGATGACTTTGTAAGTGCCTTGGGTGGTGAATCAGTCATAATGAATACCAGTCTGGAACCATTCCCACTCCCAACTGTTGAGACAGGTGAAGAATTCAACGGAGACTTATATAAAACTGAGGCCCGAAGCCAGAAGGCTTTTAGTGGTGATACGGTTTCAGAGTTCAATGAGCTAGCAGCTGCAAAGGGCGGCCTTGGCCGGTTCTCAGGTGGTGAGATGATGGGAATAATAAAAGCGTATCTGAATCAGAGGCCGTGATAAACAGTTTTACCTATGAATCGAAGAGTTTTAACCCTGTCATTGAAGTAAATTTATTTCCTGAAGACTAATAAAAGCAAGCGTGCTGATTAGATTAAGTTTGTCTAGAACTTGAGGTATGTGCTTGATTATTGTCGAACTTCTGAGCGTGGAGACAGTTTATTGATAAAAAGTTCATCCGGTTTTCATGAAACTTTGTTTTGAACAATAATTTTTCTATTCGGCCGTGTTAAAGCCGATCCTACACGGCTCATGCATAAATTAAAAATGCATACAGAAAAAGAAAACACTTGCGATTTCTGAAGCTAGAATTTTTTTCCCTGTAACTGGTGGTAATTCCAGAATCTACTTGTGCTATTAGGTTTATTATGCCTATCCTTGTAAATATTTTTATCTGCATCTTTGCATTTCACTGCATTGGAGAGCACCTGACAGTCTTGTCAAGGCCCTCAAATACTGTGCATTTTCGACACGAAAACTTTGCTCCTTGTTTTAGTTGGGTTGTCTGACTTCATTGTCTGTAGATTGTTTTACTTAAGCTCCATCTATGTAGAGGTCATATACAGACTGGAAATCCCATGAGCTGCCTTCGATGTGTTTATCCTGCCTCCATGTGATGTTGGCAAGAATGAAGATGTGAGTAATTTGCGTAAGTATTGATTTAATTCGCTCGTGTTTGGACTAACTTCATTTACCTTTTTTTCTTCAGAGTTTGGTGCTATGAAGAGATTAGATTCACTCGTAATGCTTAGGTTCATGATGCCTCCAATAGCATAGTCGCGCCATCCTTTCTACAGATTTTTGCTACATGAGCATATCCATGCCTTGCATCAGCTGTTATTTTGGATGCCAAGCCAAAGTATTTTATGGGGACTTGCAAAAACATAAATTCGAGAATTGATTGGTAAGTTTGTCCAGATGTGTACTCAAATTTTGTGTTTTTAGTTAGTCTTACAAATTGAGGGAATAGCTTATTCATTATCAGCCACTTCGGCTTAAGATTACAACTAGCACTGAAAGCAGTAGCAACTGTGCTCAATTGCTAATGAATACATCAAATCCCTCTACATTTCAAAAAGGGAAATTGTCGTTTTTTTCACCTTTGATTTGCGTCTTCCTTGTAGCTCCAATCAATTTTCATATTTTCTCAGGTTTAGAAATTCTGTATCAGCATCTACGCATTTCATTGCATCGAAGGGCACCAGCACATTCTTGTCAACGCTCTCACATACCTAGCATTTGCAACTCGGAAACCTTGCTCTTTGTTGTAATGTGGGAGTTTGACATCCTTGCTGGTAGATTGACTGGCGTAAGCACCATTTATGAAGAGGTCATTAACTGAATGGAAGCTCCATGTTCGTCCTTCTATTTGTTTATCCTGCCTCCATGTGATCTGGAAAAACAAAACATGAAGGTACTTATTAGTGCAATTACACATAGTTACATAAACTGTAGTTTCATTATTCGTCTCTGGACTAAATATACTTGCCTTTTTGTTGCCAGAGTTGGGTGCAATGAAGAGGTTCGATTCACTCATGATGCTTGGGTTCATGCTTCCTCCTATCGCATAATCACGCCATCCTTTGTAAAGGTTGTTGGCCACATGTGCGTATCCATGCCTTACCCTGCATTAGAGAAAAAAGGTAGATTTGTTTTCAGAAACTCTATGAATTCACATGTCTATTTGATTGAAGAATGAAAATAAAGCTTACCTTGGCATCCTCTGATTCAGGTCAGGGCCAAAGTGGTTGAAGATGACTGTCACCTTCATGTTCTTATCCCTCAAAAACCCATCATCATGACCTAAAAGCATAACCTTGTCATGGTTCCTGAACCAGTTGTTTGATATTGTGATGTCAGTAGACCCGCGAGTGACGTCTAACAGGCCGTCCGTGCACTGATAAAAGGTGTTGTGATCTATCCATATTTTTGTTGATCCCACCAGCCTGATTGCATCGCCATCGGTTGCACTCATTTGCATTATCTGAGATCCTGGAGCTAACACAGGACCACCTGATCTAGGACGACAGTGGTGAATTCGAATGCTGTGGATGATGACATTTGTTACCTTATACAACAACAAACATGAGCCTTCCGCAATGTGAATGCTTGAACCTCTTCCATCTATCGTTGTAAAGCTACTAACCAACAATGGTTGCTTCAGCTTGATGCGCATGTCTCGTGCAAAGGTAATCCAGACCTTTCCATCAATCATTGTGGCTCCGTATCTAAGAGTTCCTGGCCTAGGATTCACAGGATCGTCACTAGGATCAGTCACTGTGTAATGTACCATCCCCTTACCAACATTGTTATACATCTTTCCAGCAAATCCTACTGAACAAGTAGCCAGCCTTTCCCTGTTGTGCACCCACTTGGTATCCAGCCTCCAGCATTTGTCAATCACATTTAGTTTATCCGCAGGCTGCTTCTTCCCTAGAGCAGTTGCGAGAGAACCCAGCAGTAGAAAAACAACAATGGAGTACAGTCCAGTACTTGAAGCCATATCTCGAATAGGAGTATATGATTTGAAGATTTGCAGGTGATACTTTTCCGAGTTGATGAGATCCTTGGAAATATAAAGCGGGTTTTTATAAGCTGAGACATCCAAGGTTGTTGTCGGTAGTTTCATATATGGTTTAGTCTGTTGCTACATTGATGAATGCTGCTCAGTTTTGTAACAGAAGAAACTACTTTTGGGTTTTCCAGTTTGTCCCAATTATAGCATCTAGATGTCATCAGTGTATATGAAATTCCGGTGTCCGACGTCGTATGGCAGTCACTTGTGTGTACTTAAATTAGGTTTCTCTTTTGTAAATATTGTAAACAAGAGGGGTCCAAGTGAAAATACTAGAACAGTAGGCAATCAAACCAGAGCGTCGTCGAGTGGACGTCGACGAAGTTCGTAATACCCAAACCTTTCTCTCTCTAACTCCTCTTTATCGCTCCTCCGTCAATCGCCGAATCGCCATTCGAAACTGCGTCTTCTCGTTCGTTGACGTAATCTTCATCGTCTTGGCTGATTCGATGACTATGGATCTGGATCTATGGATTTCAAAGGTCAAAGAAGGCCAGCATTTGGCCGAAGACGAGCTTCAGCTTCTCTGCGAATACGTAAGCATATTTCATCGCATCCATTCATTTGATTTTTAGGTATTTGAATTTTAATATTTCTAAAAACATTTACTTGAAGTCAGTTTTGTTTAAATTTGTCAGGTGAAGGAGATTTTAATTGAGGAGTCGAATGTACAACCAGTTAACAGTCCGGTTACAGTTTGCGGTGATATTCATGGTCAGTTTCATGACCTTATGAAGCTATTCCAGACAGGTGGACATGTACCTGAAACCAACTACATTTTCATGGTACAATATAATCACTTTCTTATAAGTTAAATATAAGCTCCTCGCGGAATCATATCTATATGATTATTTGATCGTGTAGGGTGATTTTGTTGACCGTGGATATAATAGCTTGGAGGTTTTCACTATTCTGTTACTTCTCAAAGCAAGGTATTTCAAATATATTGGATAAAGAAAATTTGATGCGTGTTACTTTGCTTATTGGGCCCTGCACATTTGACTGCTCTAGAACTCACATGAATTCAGTGGAACCTCAAGTGGCCTGTTTTTGCCTGAATTGTGCATATTCACATTCATGATATTCTTCTTGATATTTCCAAATAATAGAATCCTAACAAGCGTTTTGAGAAAGGGATTATGCAGATATGCCAGCAAATAAGATTTTTCCTTTTGAGTTTAAAATCACTAGGTTTGAATTGGTTACTGACCTTTTAGTAGGTTAAATATATGTTGGTGGATATTCTGTTATATAAAGTTGTAACTTGTATTCTATCATTTATTTCTATGGTTCCGTGTTTTTGGAGAAGGGATACATATTCCATACCATGAGCTTTCTTCAATGCATTTCATGCCCCAACCTAATTTTTAATATCCTATCTACACCTTTGGCTGTAGATATCCTGCCCATATTACTCTCTTGCGGGGGAACCATGAAAGTAGGCAGCTAACCCAGGTACGGTTTGAGTGCACTAGTAAAGATTAAAATTTTACATGCCTTGTGATTTAACTGAAACTTGATACGAAATCCGGGTTGCCTCTTTCTGGTTACTGTCATACACTTACTATCGGTTAATGTATCTTGTTGATGCGTGTTTGGTCTAAATAATTCAAACGGAGGCGATGAATTTTACTTGATTATTGTTTGCGAAGCTGATTGCTACTGAATTGATTGGATAATTTCACTTCAAATGATCTCATGGCCTTTGATTATGCATTTTTATTTTATTAGACTATTTTCTTGTTGTGAAACACTTTAAATTGTGTATGATAATCCCTTGCAAATAATATATTTCAAGTCGATACGAAAGTTGAAGAGGCAAGATTATAAAATGTTGATCTTATTATGACTCGGTGAAGGTATATGGTTTCTATGATGAATGCCAACGGAAGTATGGAAATGCTAATGCTTGGAGGTATTGTACAGACGTTTTCGATTTTCTAACTCTATCGGCGATCATTGATGGAACAGTAAGTTTCAATTACATTTATCTCGTTTCCGTAATCATTTAATCAGATTTCTGGTATTAATTATCTCATGGGCTCTTAGGTTTTATGTGTTCATGGTGGCCTTTCTCCTGATATTCGTACTATTGATCAGGTAAAATATATTGGTTTACAACACTCCAATTCCATTATCTGATTCTTCCTGGTATGGTATTTGGCAGAATATACAGATGTAATTCTTCCTGAATCTTAATCTTCGGTCTAAAAGAGAGTAAACACATTCGAAACATTGTTAGGTGCCATCCTTCTTGCAGTCAATTTGTCTTTGAATATTAAGATAAACCTTTTTGCATAGGCTTTCCTTCGGAGCACTTTTTCGTAACAATTTTTGGCTGGATGGCTTAGATGCTCGGTAACCTATTATGTAACGATAGCATTTCAATAATACCCATTTCAATATGATGTTTGCAGATCAGGGTCATTGACAGGAATTGTGAAATTCCTCATGAAGGTCCTTTTTGCGACCTCATGTGGAGTGACCCCGAGGAGATTGAGACATGGGCAGTTAGTCCTCGAGGAGCAGGTTGGCTATTTGGATCCAGAGTCACAACCGAGGTGCGTGGAAAATGTGACATATATGAGTTGTGTTTCAATTGCAATATTAGTTAACGCTCGCTGTCGTTTGCAGTTCAATCACATCAATAACCTTGAACTGGTTTGTCGGGCACACCAACTTGTACAAGAAGGTCTCAAATACATGTTTCAGGACAAAGGCCTTGTGACAGTAAGTGTAGTCTAAGTTTAAAACTGTTTTCTTCTCTGCTCTCAAGCTTGCATATCTGGCCCAACCTTGCTTTCCTTTTCAATATAAAATGGTCAACTATGTGTTTATGCAGGTATGGTCAGCACCTAATTACTGTTATCGATGTGGGAATGTGGCTTCTATTTTGAGTTTCAACGAGAACATGGTATGTTGTTCCTCATTCCTTTTGCTTGTTTTATTTATTTTATTGGACCTCTTTCATGGTGGTATTTGGTTTAGTGTAGTGGCGATAAATGATATAAAAGACGTGCATTCATCACACGCACACCAGTGTTTCTGCGATAAATTTTGACTTTCTTTTTGTGTTATAAACAGGAAAGGGAAGTGAAATTTTTCACAGAAACAGAGGAAAACAACCAGATGAGAGGCCCCAGATCTGGGGTACCGTATTTCTTATAGGATGCATGTCCAAGTTCCTTAGCTGGTTGGTGATCATTGCTAGTCCAAAAAAATGCTCATTTGGGTAGATGGAAATGTAATCTTCCCTTCTCCAAGCCAATCTGTTGGAGTATCACCAGCAAACACGTCCAGTGGTCCGGCTTCTTGTTTACATTCTTGATTCCTCTTGTAATGATATACCGCTGTTTCTGATTTCTTTCCATATGTACCAGAATGATAAGAAACAGTTTAGAAGATTTTAGTGTCAGACCTTGATCTGTTTTGATATGCTTGCTCCTTGTTTAATGAAAGTGTGGCTTTAGTAGAGTCTACTTGAAGAATAGGTAAAAAGGAAAGTGATGGCTCACCTAAATTAGAATGTGGCCCATTTATGGATAGCTCAATACAAATATGGGCCTGCCCATCAATCGCACAACGGTAACATTGTAGCTCATCTCCGAAATTCCCCAAATTTTAGGGTGTACAAAAACATCAGAATTTCGCGAAGCTCTCTGTTCAGCTCCGACCTGGTCGATTTCGGTGCTGTAAAAACTATGGAAAACGGTGGAAAATGCGAGCAACCAAATGAAAGGAATTTTGAGTTCGAGTGCCAGAAGCCACGCAATTTGACGGAAGCAAAGCGGTTCGAATTGGTTCTGAAATCAGAGGATGGAGGAGTCGCTTCGTCGACGCCGGAGAAGCCGAGTGAGCGATTGGCTTTTAAAAGTAAGCAGGAGGCGTCTGAGCTTCCGGAGAGGTGCGTACTGTTTTTGATTTTTGTTTGTTAATTATTTGTGAATTTTCTTTTATTTTTTGTACAGGCACAAGTATATTGTGGATCTGTTTCGGCAAATGAGTTGCTCATTGAGGTTACTTGGCTTGTGTAAAAAGTCTACAACTTTTCACAATGTATCCCCGCAGGTGGAAATTTTGGCTAAAAGGTATTCAGAATGTGTTTAATGTGTTAGTATCACAGTTTACGCTTTCTTTAATACGTTTGAATTTAGTTCTCGTTATGTCTTTTTCCAGGAAGTTTTCATTCAAACATCTTGGACAAATAAAGTATATACTACCAGAAGCTGTGCAAATACAAAAAGTTATTGTACATGATGCAGAATCTCAATGTATGAAGCCGGATCTTAATATTACCCTGGTGTTTGATGTTGTTAAAGATCATAGGCAGAAGTCAGACTTAGTGGCTCTATATCATCTTTTCTTTTCACGGGTTTTGGATTTCGTTTGTACGCACTCTGAGGTACTTTCTGCTTTTCATTCAAACTGAATTTTCAGTCACAATGCTTTGTCAATGACTCTAAATTTGGGGTATCTGTTTGTTTCATGTTGTAGGGTTGTGACATCCCGGTGGCTATGTTGCCGCAACCATTTAGCCAAGATAATGAGTCTGTGTCATCTGAACTTGTTATCCAGGACACTTCAGTTGGACTAAATTCATGTGCAGCTGGCATTGAGCCTGTTGACCAAGTTTCTTCTATTGAGAACGTAGCAAATCAGAAATTGAACTCATTAGCCACTCCCTTGCGAAGCGCCTGCTCTCCTATAGGAAGTTCGCCTGCTTGTGATAGCCCTCTTATGAACCACAGTTCTGGAGCTTCAAATTTAATGGTTGACACCCCTGCTCAGTTGCCACCAAAAAGAGCCTCGATAGAAACTGAGGAAAGCCTCCCTGCTATATCCAATAAGTCATTGCCTTTATCTGAAAAACCTGCTAAGAGATCATTAGATTTTACTTTTGAAACGACCAATCGATATGTTTTGGGAAATGCAGTGGGAAAAACTGAGCATTTCATGACTTTGCAAAATGACAGTCCACAAGCTGCAAGGTCAATTGAGAATATGACTGACAGGAGGGTGATTAGTAATGAAGAGGTAAATGTTTAGATTTGCATTATAACCTAATGTATTCATTTGCGACGCACAACAGAAATTGTGTTTGCATCATTCTGATTTTACTGATGTTGCAGGTGGATGGTTGCGCCTTTCCGGGTCCTGACCAAAATGATGAAACTGCCAAAATGACCTGCAAGATGCCCTCAAACTTGCGTGGTTGTATTCCCATCATCCATCAAATATTTCGTTCAGGCGATTACTCTCCAATGACCAAACAGGAGCTCGTATTCAAGATACTTATCAGTAGTCTTGATATTGAAGAGAGAGGTACCTACCATTCTCCTTACAGATGATACGTTATCGGCAAGTCTAGACAATTTTGTTTTATGTGATTTGTTATCTTTCCAGGACTGGTTGAAGAACACCTTGAGCAACTCGAATTGTATTTGCCTAACTGGATTTCCAAGCATACATCATCAAGTGGAGACCTCATGTTCAGGTCCGTGTATATGCATTTCTGTATATACAATTCTTTTAATCAAAAATATATATATATATATGCATTTCTGTATCACTCATTGAAAAATTGGAATTTTCAATGGTCAGAATGTTTGTGTTACATATTGTAGCCTCATAATAATGTGTTTGTAAATTAGAGAAATCGCTTGTCTTTTCGTGCAGCATTAAAAAGCTTCCAGCTGTAAGTACCCTTCTCGTGGAGCTTCAAAGCTAGGGATCAACGAGTGGTGTGAACCTCTACTTGGTTTCTGAAGCTATGCTTTTCTTCTATATTAGCAATTTACGTCCAAAACTAGACTTCCTTACTTCAGTAAGGATTTGTACCACTGGATCCTAATTGGTTGTAACTGTCATCAACTAATTTCAGTGAAATGCATCTTTAAATTGATTTTAGTCTCTTTGACTTTGAGTAATTTGGTTCTTATAAATATTTTACACTCATTACAACCTTCCCTCTTGTCATTTTTAAATTCTTATAGCCTGTGTATTGGACTTCAATACCTCAGGCACAAAGATAATATTCAATAGAATTTGGTGCATATAATAATAAGGAATATATTCCAATCAAGTTTGGGTACATTCTTTTAAAATGCCATCAATACAAGTTGAGCTGGAACAAGAATGGCTGCTCCAACAATATAAAAGCCCAGTGTACAGCTTCTATTTGTTTACACTTGTCTGCAATTTCCTTGCTTCTATGCAGCATCTCCTACTCATCTTCAAAAGAATACATTTTGCTTATATATATTAATTACCTCAGGCTGAAATTTCATAATTGTGCCGTCTAATGAGTTGTCAGATAACAGAACAACTCCAGTAATTTGGCAGAAGAATGGCTAGTCCAGAGCGGCTTTGATTTTCCGAGCTACAATGGGTAGGCCTTCAATGAGTGGTTTAGTAAGGGTTGATGTTGTGAGGCTCTGCAAGTCGGCTTTGAAGTTCCACTTTGTGTTCGACCAAAATGATGAGAAACTGTCCGACCCAGGTCTGGCATGCTTGATAAACTAAATGATTTGTGTACTTTCCCCGGAGCATCTGCTGTCGGAGAGTCTCCAGAACTTGATGACGAACTTAGCCATCCCGAGTCATCTGATGCCAATGTACCTCGACTACCTGATTTGGGCCTAAGAGCTAAACTTTTTCCAGTTATAGACGAGTAACTGGAGTGGCTATTGATATCATTTTCTTCTCTTAATACCTTCTCTGGTGTTTCCCATCCCATATCGAATTCTGATTTTGACCAGCGCCTGCGATAGCTGTCCACAGATCCCTCAGCTGCCTCATCTCTAGGTTCCATGAGTAGAAGATCACTGGAATGGCCACCCTTTTCTAACCAGAAGTCATTTCCTGGAGTTCTGGATTTCTCATATGATTTCCTAAATCTGTATCCTCCAACATCTGTGCTTCCATTTGAACTTTTGGTGGTTGGAGGCCTGAGCCCATAAAACTTGTGCAAATTGTTCATATGCTCGAGGAGACCTTTTCTGGGGAGACCTCAGTGGCTGCCGAGGAGTTATGAAGTCTAGATTACTGGAAGGAAAATAGAATTCACAGTCACATCTCAGTTTACAATTAAATAAGCAAAAATAGTGTGTTCTGATCCTTGATAAAAAAGAAAACATCATTTTCATACAGTTACAGTCAAAGTCAAATATTTCAACAAATCAATTATATTCAGCATGTGCAATAAATTTGCATCTTTAAGATAATCAAGAACTTGCGGCAACCAGTTAGATTTATTATCTTCAAGGCATCATAAACAATTTCCGATCATCAATGGAAAAAATCACATGGGTGTATAATTAACACTTGAATGTAAACATTACATTGCAAAAGGGAAGTAAAATCAAACCTAAGAGAAGCAGAACCATTAGATAGAGAGTGTGATGGTGGATGCCTCCCAGGTAATGGTATCCGCAACGACGGCAACGCAAACATCTGAAGGTCTGTAACCAAGCCATTCATCTTCTTGATATCAGCAACCTGTCAAATTGCAAAACTAAAAGAGTTCATACACACAGCTACAAACAAACTGAACAAAAGGCAACAGCTTTGAATCCATATTATAACATTTCAAACACATCTCAGCCATCAAGACTACCTCTAGCCCCAAACTCAAAACCACCAACATATATATATCTGATCTCTAACTAATATCCATCAATCAAAGAACAAATTGAAAACCCTAAAATACAGCACAAGTAAAATTAACATAAAATTGTAGCACACACCTCAACGCCGTACTTAATAGCGACGCCAGCGAGCGTATCGTACTTGGAAACAATGTGGTGAATATATCCGACATCGACGGCGTCAATTTCGGCAACACCTCCGGCGCCGAGAAAATCACCTTCAGCTAAACCATTGATGATAGTTGGAGGCATAGGGGAGTTGCGGATGACGAAATCGAGGCGCCGACAGTCCGATTGGAGGATCGGTGGACGGACGGTGGTGGAAGGAGAGAGAGAGAATGATGAGGCGAATCTGAACGACGCGTATGGAATGGAATGGAAGTATCTGACTGATTTGACAGAAGTAGCGTATACACAAAAAGTCGGTATAACATATTTTTATATTATTTCTTAATTTCATCATCAATATTTTATTTGTTTTTAATAGGTGGAGTGATTGGAGTGACACACGTAAAGTCGTAAAGTGTGTGTTGAATTTAGTATAAATATTGTTCTTTTTTTTGAAATAAATAATTAGGATAAAACTCATTTCATAGTAATATAAGTAGCATGTTGTATTAAATATTACGAGAAAGTAATTGTTTCTTTTTGAGACTTATTTAATGCTATTTAGGTTATCCAAGTAAAATTTAATGTTTTTTAGAAATATGAAAATATTATGGAAATGAGTGGGTATTTGTTTACAATTTAATTAAAGTGATTGACTTTTTTGGTACTGATTAGTGAGGATGGAACAGCTATTACGCGTTAAAAATCGTGAAAGGAATCAGAGCTTTTTTTATTATCAATAACCGACCATTGGTCAATGTGAAGTGAAGATATAAGGGCAGACATTCTCTAACAGGATATTGAGGCAAGAATGACAGCCAGGTACGACTATTGGCTCACATTTTATCCAGCAGGTAATCCTCCGATCCTCGTTTGAGCAGAAGGCCAGCTCATTTTACTGTCAACATAATTATTGATGCCTGATTTTGAAAAACGATTTTCTTGTGTTTTTAGGTCGGCATCATAATTCATACATATGAACATACATGTCGATTATGAGCTGTGTTGTTGCAGTCTTGCACATTATCACCCACACAGAAGAACAAACATTGGAACAACGACGTGCGTCAGGGTCAATGCAGAAGAGAGCTTTGTTCGTCAGGGACAGTCGTTGTCATCGAGCATCAACCAAAACTAGCTAGATTTGCTGATACACACATAAATAAGTCTTTCCGAAGAGGATGTCCTATTGCTTCCTCCCATGGGTAAATGTCCAAAATACAAAAAATGAAAATTTGAGCATCAATGCATATATGCACCGACAATGGATACAACTTGCTATAGCTTACGTCCTCTAGTGGCATAAAATTTCTCGTCCAACTACATCAACTTAGATAAGTAGGCTCCATTTTTCAAATGTAAACAGTGCATTCAACACATCTTGCTTAGGCTAGTTCACTGAATTTCAAAACCTAATGGTCTTGGGATAGATAGCTCTCTCTCTCTACTCACCCCATGCCTGCAATAGCTGACCCAATATCAAAGGATATCTTATCAAATTATGCAAGAGAACCGACCCTGAACATACAGCAAACTGATTTCTCAAATGGATACACCAAAGAAGTATTGTAAACATCATAAGAGGACACTGTGGATGAACAAAAAGAAATAAAATGCAGATTGAACCAATATTAATCAGACCCGATTATAATTATAACAATTGAACCAACCAGAGTTACATCAAAATTACTTTGTAAAATTAATTAAACCAAACTGAATCCAAATTGACAATGTTGCCATTAACTAACAATACTCTGATGGAAATTCCGTCTTAGTTGAACAATAACCTTAAATCATACTTTGACTGTAACTGTTGCTCAGCATTAAACAGACATTCATTCTATAATCCTCAGGTGTTGTAATCCTTCACATTTATATAAGTATGCATTTCAGCAGCTCTCAAAGCATCCTGTACTTACCAAAATGGGTTCTTCAGTAGCATCTAATATCCTTTTCTTCCAAACCATTCTGATCATTGGTATGGTATTTATTTCAGGGTCCAATGCGAATCCGGACTTTGGAGAGAAAATCAGTGAAGATGTTATCCACAAAATTTGTTCCAAAGTACGAAAAAATAATACTTGCTTATCGATTTTGAACTCGGATCCTCGAATAAAAACAGCTGACTCAAAGGTGTAGCAGGTATTTTGGTTCAACAAGCATTCTTTGTTGCAAGTGTAACTAAGAGCAAGGCAGCATTGCTTGCGAACAAAGAAACAGATGACAAACTCAAACGACGATATTCGATGGTTACATTATATCACTCGAATTATATACGATCAACTCAACAATGCGACGAGTACCTTGAATGACACACAAAATATATTCTTCCAGGCTGAAGCAGCATTGATTAAAGTCTACAGTTGCGAAGATTTGTTTTTGTATCCTGCCCCGAAGGAACCAACTGACCTGTTTCAAAGGATTGCAAATCTGGAGAACCTCTTAAACATGATCTTAGTTGATATTAACTTAATACAAAAATAGATATTTGATTGAAACTACTAGTATTTCCTTTAAAAATAATAGTGATGATTTATTATTTATGGTCAAATCAACAAAAAAAATCCCATTTACATTTGAGATTGCAAATTGAAAACACACTCATAGAATATATCTGCCTTAATTGTATATGAATTATATTGTATTAGACTGCAATGCCATAAAATGGGTCTTGAAATATAAAGATGACCATTCAATAAATGCGGGCAAAAGAGTGAGTATTTGATAAGTTATCTGAATATTAAGGGTTTATTCAGAACTTAATAAAAAAATTGTTGGAAACATATATAACACATATAGAGTTAGATCTAGATAAATTAACTTTATGTGAGATCGAAGAATCAATTTCATTAATCAACGATTGAAATTAAAATTATTATTAATTAATTATATTGGGATGTTGATTTGTAAAAAATACGGTTGTTTGACGATTATTTTGTACATTAAATCTCATCCGTTAAATTATCAATATTCAAGGTTCAAGACTGCGTTTATCAACCGCCCTATTTATTAGAAACCTACAATAATCCGAACTGACGGATTATCAAAAATCAACGATTAAAATTAAGTTCTTTAGTATCACAAAATCTCTTGAACTCAACCCAATGTATTAAATATGCTTTGAAAAGAAAAAAACTAGAAAACATCCGTTTTATTAAATGTCTTCTTACAAAGATTTATTTGATAAAATAGTATTTACTGTACCGTATTTAGAACCTTGTCTGCAATGTTGTTCAGCACCAACATAAATTTGTTTCCAAGTTCCCAAAGCTGTATAATTTTATATATATTCATACTGTTTTTAGCATAACTCAGACTTAATCAATTAAAGTTTGGATCCCATAAAAATTTTCCCGTCCGCACTATGGCTTCTTCCAATGTCTTTATGCAATGCATAATTTTGATTGTGTTTTCCCTAGTTTCTGGCTCGAACGGAAAACTTGAATTTTCAAATAAAATCCGCTTAATGAAATTCAAAGCATTTGTTCCAAGTATCAAACAAGAATTATTGTTTGTCAGTTTTAAATTCTGATCCTCGAATAAAGACAGGTGATGCCAAAACCGTAGCTGGTATCTTACTCGAAAAGGCTTACTTTGATGCAAGTGCAATCAAAAACAAGGCCGCATTGCACGCAAGCAAAGAAACAAATCCTCAACTCCAGCAACGATATTCTACCGTCACAAGTTACCACTCGTTATAGCTGATCGACTCAACAACGCAAAAGCCAATTTGAACGACAAAAGCAATATCTACAACCAGGCTGAAGCATCACTTGCAAAAATCTATAGCTGTGAAGATTTGTTTATTTTTCCGGCACCAAAGGAACCAACAGACCTGCTTACAAGGGTAACCGATCTGGACTGTCTCTTGAATATGATCATGGCTGATGTTAACTTAATTCCTAAATAGAGGCGGTGTGCTTTCATCAAAAAGATTGGAAATGTTTTTCAATGAATAAAATTGATTTTTAAGGCATACACATTGTTCCATGCAATTTTATTCATGGCAATAAACTTGTCTTATCTCTGTTTTAATTGCTTATTTTAATTTATTGTCCCAAACATAAACATATTAGATTTTGTTTGCACGTGGAACATTTCGATCCATTTCGCTTAGCCGGTTTGCCCAGATAACCATAATTTAGGCCCGGTTCGACCGTTCCCATTTTCGTGTATCAACTGGATTGGGTCAAACTCAATCAAGCCCAAGAAGAAGCCCAAGCTCACTCCATTAATCCTTCCTCTCCAGCTCCACTACGTTTTTTCAATTTCGAAACCCTAAACCCTCTGTTGACCATCGTTGACCTCTAAAGAGTTTCATAAGATCAATATGTCACAAGTTATCAGATCGATCGGATCACTCAGCCGGAATAGGAGTTTCGCGCCATCCGCGTCAACATTTTCCACTAATTTCCGAACAATTGCGAACCGGTTCTACGCGAGGAGCTCCAAGTATCTGCGCCGAGAGAGGAGAATTTGATGAATCGGAATCGGAGCCTAAGTATGAGGAGAAGTGATTCCGAGCTCTGGAATCAGTCGGCCGTTGTCGGAAATACTAAAGGAGCTTAACAAGCGAGTTCCGGATAGCCTTGTTAGAACTCGAGTTGAAGATGGATTCTCCATTAAATACATTCCTTGGTATTTTCAAGCTTTGTTTCGATATTTTTGTTTAGGAAATTGAGATTTTGTGGAGAAAATGTGTTGATTGGTGACTTTTAAATAGCAGTTTAAGTAATTAAATTTTCGGTTTCTGATTATTGTTGTCTACTAAAATGTTTCAGGCATTTGGTGAATAGGATTATGAACTTGCACGCTCCTGGTATGTGATCCTGTTCAATTGTGTGTAAAAGTTTGTTCTTTTTTTAAATATTATCTGACGCTTTTATGACTTGGACATTGTGGTAGAATGGTCGGGTGAAGTTCGAAACATCACGTACTCATCTGATGGGAAGTCTGTTTCAGTTGTGTACAGAGTGACACTTTACGGTGTTGATGCGGAGGTATTTCTACCAACTTGGCTGCCTATTGAGTTTTGATGTATACTTTGTATTCATGTGATTGGACGTGATTCGGATTTAGTGATTTTTTTGTTTCGTGATCTTCGTTTAGATCAGATAATATTCTCTTACATGTATATTGTCTGTTAAGCAAAGGGTCAAATCTGATTATTATGCTATCTTTAAGTTTTTGTAAGAGCCGTTGTGTGGTTTGAAGATCCACTGCCTGCTGAATACAAAATGTTTAGAGGTTCATTGGAGTAATTTTTAGTTCTCCACATATGATCTTGGCCTTACGAAGCATATTAATAAAATAGAAAAGTAGGCAATGTGCATCATGGATTCTGTCTGTTTGATATTTGGCTGCTTAATAATTTTAGCATCCTATATTCAGTCGCAATTATTATTCATATATCCAAAATATGGGATAATGACCAGCTCTTTTTTGTTGTATTGCACTAGATGCATCGGGAGTCAACTGGAACAGCATCTCTGGCCGAGACTGGATTTGGAGACCCATTACAAAAAGCTGAAGCCATGGCTTTTAGAGGGCATGTGCTCGCTTTGGGCTTGGGCTGCATCTTTATCACGATGATCTGTCATAGAACAGTGGTTTGGGCCTTCAAGGTTAAGGGACAATGGGTGCAGGTGTACAATTTTCCGCTGGATGTATCTCTCCATAGTTTAGATGTCTGCATAGTTGCCTCCACTCTCTATGTCAAGTTCCTAGCCCAACTGGTTGGTCGGGGATGCAACATATAAATCGCGAATTTATGTAATATTATCACTTTCCTTTTTTCTGGTAGATATCTCCAACATTGTTGATTGTCATGCTGAATGCATCCATGTATCTATTTCTTGAGTCATGAGTTATGGTCGAAGTTGGGAATATGCAAGAAAAGAAATTATCTATGATTGGTATATGCTATGTGCAGTTGCAAAACGGCAGAGTGAGGTGGGGGCTTTACACAACTGACAATGCCAACCATAAAGAGCCGTCAACTATGCCATGTGAGTTCTTGTCGGCATCCTCTGTCAAGCTTTTTCGTCTAGTAGTACTTCGCGTGCGTTCTATTCTACTATTCAAATAAGTATGCAACAATCAAATCATTCAGAGTAAATTCATATAAGTTGTTTCATTGTTCCTTAATTAGTGTTTCAACAATTCAAATGATCAAAATGTTTGGCGCATAGACAATCATTTCAGTATCTGCAGTTTGTAAACTTGAGTGTGACTGACTATTGACTTGTAATCATTTTCACTTAATATGTACCCTCATGGTGAACAAAATGAATTCTTGGAAAATAAAGTCAAATCTGAACCAAGTTTCCATTTCTTATTATAGATAACGTTATGCAGTCTTGCAGAGCATCTTCACATCACAGATCTTTATGCGTCGTTGGTTTGACCGTTGACTCGGAAACTATAACCACCATGTCTCGTATTCGAACCATCACGGCTAGACCAGTGCCTTCTGGTCCAACCCATATTTATGAACTGGTTCGGATTTTGAAATCCCATAATTCGCAGACAGAGAAAAGTGACATAGTCCACCCTAACCACTATCGATTATTTAATGTAATATGGATTTTGGCTTTGATTTTCCATATCAGCTTTCCCTCTCGAATTAATTAAATTTTGTACTGCATGTCACGCGCCTTCATACTCATGCACACAATCTAACGATCAATTCTTAGGAATTTTATTGAATTTTACAGTTCAAAACGAAATAAAATGGAAGATGATGTCACATATTACAACACTATAGTGCTTTATATATTTTATTTATATAACTAATTTTTTTAAATAATAGAAACTACAGGTGTTAATTTTATAACATAAAACTATTCCACGTTTTAATTTAATTAATGAAAATACTCATGTAACTCAGTGTAAAATAACATCCAGGTATTATCTAAAACGAAAGCGCGTGGAGATGTGTAAAGGGTTCCAGGTAGGGCTGGGAGTTGTTATCTTCATCATATCCTTTTCCCACTCACTTTTGCCTCCTCATTCGCTCCATTTTTTCTCTCTCTACATAACCCTAGATCTTAATCTCTATTCAAAATCTCATCCCCATAACCATTAAACAATCGAGCGCCGCAGCCACCACAAGATGATTACTCCACTGGCCACCCCCAACAACAACGTCAATAGCCAATTTGGAGACACAACCTACACCAAAGTTTTTGTTGGAGGTTTGGCTTGGGAGACTCAAAAAGACACCATGAAGCGTTACTTTGAGCAGTTTGGTGACATCTTGGAGGCTGTTGTTATATCTGATAAATCCACCGGTAGATCCAAAGGATATGGATTTGTATGCCCTCTTCCTCTCTCTCATCTTATGTTAATCCTTCAGCAACATCTATCTCAAAATATTAGTATCTCATAATTTGGTTGACCAGCAGTTGTTGATCTTCTTGTGATTTGATTTTTTGATTGTTGATTATTGATGTTGAAATACTTAGGTGACATTTAAAGAGGCTGAGTCGGCTATGAAGGCATGTGTTGATCCATCTCCAGTTATAGATGGTAGAAGGGCTAATTGCAATCTTGCTGCTTTTGGTGCTCAGAAATCTAAACCATCTTCACCTAATAAGCTAGGTTTGTATCTCACTTATCTCAATCACAATTACATTGGATTATTGCTCACAGTATATCTTTGTGTGCCAAGTTCTATCATTTAACAAATTCCTTACTGAAAACATTACTCATTTTCTATTTTAGTTTCTCAGCTGAGCAAATGCTCACCTTATCATTATTGTCAGATAGTTTTCTCGATCTTTTACCTTATCAGGGCAAGAAGATTATCATTATTTAGAACCATGTAACATTATGTTATGCTTGATATTCATTAATAATTTGTATCAGAAAATATATTTATTAATAATTCGATCTGGAAGCACGATTAAGCTTTTCAGTATGATGAAGATTTAGGCAAAGCAGAACTTTGATCAGAATTTTCAATTTGGTATGAAATAACTGACAATTATGACACTGAAGCAGGATTTGTGGGAGGGAACATGAGCAATGCTAGAGTAATGACGACCAACCCTTTTCAGAAAGCTGGAGTGGGAATTGGAGCAGCTTTTGCTTGTGCCACAACCTTCCCTCATTATGCCATTCAACAAGGAATACCTTATAATGTTTATGGGTGAGCAAAGAATCCTTAATTAATCTATTCGCTATTACATTCACATGATCTCTCATCTGCTAACTCATATTAAGGCACTATTCCGTCTCCAGCAAAGCATGCTTGAAGCTTTTCTCTCTACATAAAATCTATATGGTTCTGTAATTTTCTCTCTCTTCCACTTGCTGAATGAACTATTAATCGAAAGTGCCAAACGGTGGCTCTCTTTTTAAATGACTGACTGATGCCCTCACTCACATGTTCCCATGTCTGGAGTATTACTAAAATTGAAACTACAGTTTGTGTATGTGGACCTTAGTATAGTACTCCCTTCATCTCCTCAAGTTTGTCCAAAAAGCATATATTTCACGATATTTAAGATAGTAATGAGTATAAAATGTGTGGTTAAGAATGAATGATTAAAAAGAATTTGAGAGGAAAGATAAAATATATGTTTGTGAATGAATAAAAATGGAAAAACATTAGGGGACACCAAAAAAAAGGATAAACATTATAAGACAGAGAGAGTATATTTAAGGGTCTTACTGCTGGTGTGCTTAACTATTCCTATTCTGACTTGCTAAAACTTCTTTCAACAGGTATTCCCAGAATTATGCCTACCCACTGGTTAGTGAACCTTTCTCCCTCATTGATTTATTCATTATTTAATCTTACAATGAGTCATGGTATTCTAAATGATAAAAAATATCAAGTGCATTTTTAGTTTTGTACATTTACAATATTTGGTTTAGATATCTACCGTAATTTTTGCTATATAACCACGCATACCAACTTGATCCCAAGTTTCAGTCAGGAATTAAGTCAACCTTGAATGATTAATGACTCTACCTGGTGCTTACCTTGACTGATCACATTGCATATTTCAGAACTATTATGGCGTATATGGAGGTTCAATGGCTGGGCAGTATCCCATGTATGGGACAGCACCATCCAATGGAGGTTCAGTCACCCCTTACTATCCTTATGTTCAATATGCCACAGGGAGCGGCTATGGCCAATATGCATACCATCCTCATCAGCACCACTACCAGCACATGGTTAACCCCTCGAGCGTTGGAAATACTTACTCATGCCAACCATATGTTCCACCTATCTCAATGGCTCCATCACCAGCCATTGCATCAGGTACGGATAAAATCCACAGACATAATATATTCATTTATATGTTGGCAATGAATTAGTGCAAAATAGAAATGATACAGTGCACAAATCAAATTTTACAACCCTTTTTAAGGTGAAAAAATAGCTGTGGTCTGATTGAGGTCCTTTCTGTGCTTCAGGGTTAAATATGATGACTCTTCCTGCTCCAATCCCTCATCATTAGACTACAAGCCCATGGTCCTATATGAGAACATAACCGTCTTTCACCTTCAGAGTTGAGAACACCTCTGCCCTAACATGGTCATCTCTTACCCTCTATCATCTCTCTATCCCTTTCTAACAAGGGGATTGAAAGAAGCCCATATTTGAATATTGGGCCTTCTGTTCTCTCATGCATATACACAAGTCCTAAATCAGGACTTAATATGATCACTTCCAAGCAAGGTTGCTTGGAATCATCATCGTCATCTCATAATTCTCATTATCCAAATATCCTTGCAACCAGCAAGTCCTGGATAATCGTTCACCAAAAATGGTGAGACAACTTTAGCTGGGGTAAAAAGGTTTCTGGTTTACAAAACCAATGCCTCTCCGTGGGGTTGCTACCTTTTCTAGCCAAGAGAGTCACTTTGTTTCAACTAAAGCCCTTTGAGTCCCAGAACTTATTTTTTGTCATTTTATGGGTAATAAAGTCAAACTGTAGACTATCACAAACATTTAGAAGTGTGTATCTCTAGTGTTCCATTTTGGGGAATGGTTAATTAGAGTCTTTTTTCTTTCACTTTTGGGTAGATTCGACTAGGACATGGGTATGTGCTAGCCTTATCTTAACATGGACATGAGCTGTTATTAGGTCTC